>PISX010004189.1:0-125349 GCA_004024625.1 Mellivora capensis | reverse complement strand
GCAAGTTGGTGCAGCCACTCTGGAGAACAGTGTGGAGATTCCTCAAGAAGTTAAAAATAGAGCTTCCCTATGACCCTGCAATTGCACTACTGGGTATTTACCCCAAAGATACAGATGTGGTGAAAAGAAGGGCCATCTGTACCCCAATGTTTATAGCAGCAATGGCCACGGTCGCCAAACTGTGGAAAGAACCAAGATGTCCTTCAACGGACGAATGGATAAGGAAGATGTGGTCCATATACACTATGGAGTATTATGCGTCCATCAGAAAGGACGAATACCCAACTTTTGTAGCTACATGGACAGGACTGGAAGAGATTATGCTGAGTGAAATAAGTCAAGCAGAGAGAGTCAATTATCATATGGTTTCACTTATTTGCGGAGCATAACAAAAACACGGAGGACATGGGGAGATGGAGAGGAGAAGGGAGTTGAGGGAAATTGGGGCGGAGATGAACCATGGGAGACTATGGACTCTGGAAAACAACCTGAGGGTTTTGAAGGGGTGTGGGGTGGGTGGCTGGGGGAGCCAGGTGGTGGGTATTATGGAGGCATGCATTGCATGGAGCACTGGGTGTGGTGTAAAACTATGAATTCTGTTACGCTGAAAAGAAATGAAATAAAAAAAAATTTTTTTTAAGTACAAAATGAGGATAGGCAAAGAAGGTCCAATATGCATATAATTAGGGAACCTTGAATAAGAAAACTAAGCCATTGGAAAAGAACACATAGTAAAAACTGTAACTCAAGAAAATGTTTCTGAAATTAAAAAGGGTACAACTATACATTGAAAGAACTCAACATTTATCTGTTGAAATTTGTCATAAAATTATGTCACTTAAAATATGCATAGAACTGCAAAGTCATAGTACAGTAAAATTGCTGGTCTTTAAAGAAACAGAAAAATAAACTGAGCACTGAGAAAAAAGACCAAGATATTTATCAAAAAAAGAAAATTTGATGTCATCAAATTTCTTGATAGTAATGGTTTATGCTAAAAGTTAATTGTATTTATTCAGTAAAAAAAAAAAATTGTGAGCCATTTATTTTATAACCAGCTAAAATGACTTCCTGATAGAATAGTTGCACACAAACTGCAGTACCAACGTGCAGTAATTCAAGGAATATTTTTTTCTGAGGAATTTACCAAAGAATGAGCTTAAGGCAATGATTAAAAAAAAAAGAAAATTGAAATAAGTTCTGGTAATGAATATAAAACATACACTTGCACATAAAACTAAAACCAAATAGTAGTTATATAAGAAAATGTATAGTGTATAATAGCTACAAACTCCAAAAATGCTAATATAACTATCAAAATATTAAGAGAGGATAAGAAAAACATGAAAAGTTTAAAAAGCTTACTGATCATTTCATAGTTACACTAATATTGTTTTAAGCTAGATATTCAAGGAGATGCAGGGAAAAGAAGAAAAGGTTGTTTTATAATATTATTCAATTTTCAAATAGAAAATAACAGAAAAATGGAAAGGTACTAAGTATTTTATATAACATAAAATAGTATGGCAGTGTTGAAGCCAAAATACAGATCATATAAAAAATTAAAAGGGGTTAATTGACCTATTAAATTTTTTTAGGACTGGTGAACAAAGCAGCACCCCAAACTACATTAATATATAAGATACACCCAAAGGAGAGATTCAGAATGGTTGAAAATAAAATTATTGTCAAGGACATATCAAGTGAATATATCAGTGATATTGATATCTTACAAGGTAAAATAAAAGACAAAGTTTTTTCTTACACCATACACAAAAATAAACTCAAAATGGGTAAGAAACCTAAATATGAGACAGGAATCTATCAAAATCCTAGAGAAGAACATGTGCAGCAACCTCTTTGACATTGGCTGTAGTACCTTCTTACTAGACACTTTGCCAGAGGCAAAGGAAGCAAAAGCAAAATAAATATTTGGACTTCATCAAGATTAAAAAAATTTCTGCCCAGGGAAGGAAACAATCAACAAATCTAAGAAACAACCTTTGGAATGGGAGAAGATATTCGCAAATGATGTATCTGATAAAGGGTTAGTATCCAAAATACATAAAGAATTTATCAAACTCAATTCCCAACAAAAACAAATATTCCAGTTAAAAACTATGTAGAAGATATGAATAGACAGTTTTCCAAAGAGGACACACAGATGGCCAACAGACACATGTAGAATGGTCAACATCACTCATCATCACGGAAATACAAATCAAAACTGCGATGAGATACCACATCACACCTGTCAGAATGGCTAAAATCAACAATAGGAAACAACAGGTATGGCGGAGAGTGTGGAGAAAGGGGAACCCTCTTACACTGTTGGTGGGAATGCAAACTGGTGCAGCCACTCTGAAAAACAGTATGGAGATTCCTCAAACAGTTAAAAATAGTAGTACCCTATGACCCAGCAATTGGACTAGTTGGTATTTAGCCCAACAATACCAAAAGTACTGATTCAAGGGAATGCATGTACCCTGCTGTTTATAGGGGCATTCTCAACAACAGCCAAGCTATGTGAAGAGCCCAAATGTCCACAACTTAGGAATGGATAAAGAACAGGTGGTATAAATATATACAATTGAATAGTACCCATCCATCAGAAAGAATGAAATCTTGCCATGTGTAATGGCAGGATGGAGCTAAAGTGTATTTTTTTTTAAAGATTTTATTTGTTTATTTGACAGAGATTACAAGTAGACAAGAGAGGCAGGCAGGGAGAGAGAGGAGGAAGCAGGCTCCCCGCAGAGCAGGGAGCCCGATGTGGGACTCGATCCCGGGACCCTGGGATCATGACCTGAGCTGAAAGCAGAGGCTTTAACCCACTGAGCCACCCAGGTGCCCCGCTAAGGTGTATTTTGCTAAGCAAAATAAATCAGTTAGAGAAAGACAAATACCATATGATCTCATTCATCTGTGGAATTTAAGAAACAAAACAGATGAACATAGGGGGAGAAGAGAGGAAAACTGGCAAATAGACTCTCAGCTATAGGGAAAAAACTGAGGGTTACTGGAGGGGAGGTCAATGCAGGGGAGAGATTAAATGGGTGATGGAGATTAAGGAGGGCACCTATGATGAGCACTGGGTGTTAATATATAAGTAATGAATCCCTAGGTTCTGCACCTGGAACATATTGCACTGCTTGTTAACTAACTGGAATTTAAATAAAAACTTGAAAAAAGAGTTGCTGTATAACTGGACCATAAAAATAAACAAAAAAGAAAAACAATAAGGCATTAAGATATTTTGTAAAACTAAAGGCTAAAATTCACAATGAAAATGAATTATCTATATTTGCATGATACAGAAGCATCTTTTATACTGTAGGAGATTGAATGGGAGATAGACAAAAGTTTAATAATATATCAGAAAATCTGAATACACATTTAAAATCCAAAACAGATGAAATAGACCAAAAACTGAAGATTTAGAAGGAGGCCAACAAATATTTTCTGTAAGGGGCCAGATAGTGAATAATTTAGAATTTGTGGAACTTCTGTCCCTGTTGCAAGTACTCAGCTCTGACATAGTGACATAGTGCAAAAACAGCCAGAGATTATACATAAATAAATTGGTGTAGCTATTTTGCAATAAAACTTTATTCACACAAACAGGCTGGGCCATACTAGTTCGCTATAGAAAAATCCATAAATTCCAAGTATTAGATATAATACAGAAGTATTTTCTTATTTTCTTTCCCTAATGCAGTTACACTAAAATTAATAATAAAAAAAACCCACACATGCACAAAAAAACAAAAACAAAAAAACCCAAACTCACGAAATATTCTAACACTTTGAAACTTCTGCCATTAAATCCTATATCCCTAAGACTAAAAAATGGCAGATAAAGAATTTAAAAATCCAATCTAAAAAGCTAAAAATTAAAACACAAATAAGCCCAAATAAGCAGAAGACATTAATTAAAAGCTTAGCACTTTAGCAAAGAAAAATACCATAAAACCGAAAGATATGTTTTTGAAAAAAATTTATGTCATTGGCTAACTTGATCAAGAAAAAAGGAGATAAAGTATACATGTACACAGTTAGGAAGCACAAAAGATAAATGAGCCTGAAAAGAGAAAATTTTTAAATATTTTAAGAGACTACACAACTCTGTGGAAATATTTTGAATGCCTAAACTAAGTGGATTAATTTTTAGGATAAATGGAAAATACCAGAATTGACTCAAAGAGAGTCTACACAGACAAATTAACTTAAAAATACAGAAAAAGTGGCTAAGTCCACCCCCACAGAAGACACCATTTTCCAGTGGTTTCATATGAGAATTCAACTAAGACTTTTATGATGACATGACTATACTGCTACTTAGTTATTTGAGTTTTTACTCTAAAAAGGAAGAACAAATTCAAGTTTATTTTTGTGAGGTAGATAACATGTTTTAAGAACTAATACAGGATTATACCAGAGCAGAAACAACAGATTAATCTTACTTATGAATTTGATGCAGAGGTCTCAACTAAATTGATATTATTATGTTAATACTTGTCATTATGTTACCAGATCTTTTCATTATGTTGCCTTAGTGGAGTCCAAATGTCTTACTGCTTTAATTACTACAGTAACCTTCTGTCTGATTTTCCTGACCTGTTTCTTCTTATCAAGTGTTTTTAGACTCCATTGGTGAATTAAAATAGAAATATGAACAAGTAGGGTTATGCAAAGATGGTTTAATGTAGAAAAAAAACCTTAAAACTATCCTACTAATAGAATTACGTTGCAAGATCATATGATCATTCCCATAGATGCAGGAGAGGCCTAGGGAAACATCCCATTGTTGATATTCATAACACTCAATAAAAAGGAATTGATGGATACTTCCTAATAAGAATGAAATGTATCTATAACATAATCTTATCATATGATCGGGTATTTCTACTCTACAGGAACATAGGCCCAAAAATGTCTACAATAATGTTGTTTACAATAGCAAAAAACTGGAAATAAGATAGTCATCAAGAGGTACTGAAATATTTTCATTCATCGGACTATTCTACTTAGTATGAATTAACTAGCACTAAAAGATTGGCTGTGTACTAATCTGCTAATGTCTATCTCTGTAACTTTGGCAGAGCTATTTAATTTCTCTGGGCTTTCAGTGTTCCTGTCTGTGAAATGGTGGTAACAGTATCTACCCTGCAGTGTGGTACTCAGAATTAGAGTTAATATATGCATGAAGCCCTGTGCACAGTGTGAAACTTGGCAGGCGTTCCGATGATGATTATCTCAGAGGTGCACTAATGCCACCAAGTTTACTTAACTGGGTTATAGCAAGGGAAATCAGTAGAGCTTTATTAATGAGGCAGAAGTTACCAGCTCCTTTTCATTGTGTTCCTTAGTTGAGTTCACCACTCTTACTACTTGAATTACTACAGTAACTTCCTGTCTGATCTTCCTGACTGTACTGTTTCTTCTTATCAACGGTTCTTCACTGGGAGCCAGATCCGGACAGAGCATTGTGAAATCCGCTTAGTAGGCCAAGGCCAGAAGTTTAAACCTTGAATCAGAATAGAGAACATCAGTGCATCACAGGCTGTCCAACTTTGTTTTGTGAAGCTATTGTTCAGCTGTTTTTCTGTGTTTAAGTGTACTAGGTTGTTACATAAGAGCATTTACCGTGGGTGATGAAGTTTGATAGATCTCTGCATATGATCCATTCTGTACAAGTCAGCTGGAGTGATCTACTGCGATCCAGATCTGCTTATGTCACTTTCTTATTTATTCATAAATGGCTGTCAATAACTTGTATGAAAATGTTTACATTCCTTACCTGCAAGGCCCTTTGAGATCTTAAACTATTTTCCAAGCCGTGTCTCCTGTCCATGGTCTCTATATTTCCCCAGTCAGGACCCCAATGATGTGTTTGTAGATAACAGAACAATTTATACTGTTGACATTCACGTCTTTGCACAAACAGTCCCTTCCTCTGGTTGCCCCTTTCCTCCTCCTGTGACGAATGTTTCTGGTTCTTGGTTTAAAATTCAGCTTATGTCACTTCTTTCAGGAAGCCTTTCCTGATTCTGTGTCCCTCCTCGTCTCTTCAAGCACTGTATCATTGACTTTATAATGGTACTAGTTAAAAAGTATGAAAATCTTAGTTTATTAGTCTTTCTTGCCCACTAGAACATAAATTTCTTGAAAACAGGGACTGTGTTTGGGTTCCCTAAGAATCCTCAAATAACAGCAAAGAAATTGGTATCTTCCAGGTCTTCAGTATATTTGTTGATTGACTGACTGTGCTTCCTTGGGTTGCAAATGAGAGAGAGATCCTGGTATACATGATGAAAATATTAGGAATAACTTTTTTTTTTTAAGTTCAAAATTTGGCCTTTATTATTTTTTATTATAAGGCAAAGGGAAAAAAAAGAGAACCATTTGGAGTCTCTGATAGAAAAGCAGATCTAAATGTGGTTACCCTTTCATATATTATGGTCTTTTGTCTATTAATTTTAACTAGAGTACTATAGTTATGAAACTAGGGCTTTAGTGCCTTTGATATATATATGTGATATATATAATATATATGTCATATATATATATATATGTATATATATATATGACAGTTTCCTCATGTCTGAAAGCAGCTAGTTAAACAAAGTTTATCTGCAGAGCTGCTCTGGTGGCAGCTATCCCAGTAAACACATCCCTTGCATTATATGGTATTAAGTCTTTTGAGCCAAAAGATATGTCAAACCATTAGTTATCAAAGAAGTAACACGTGGGTAGTGAAAATTCCTTTAGATAGATCCCATGTGGATCTGATATAAATAAAATATATCATTACTCTTCAAAGATGCATTTTCTGGGTTTGAGACCATTTTTACTTTACATTTTCCCTCTCATTTCCTGTCTTTTGATCATTTCTTGATGGCTAACAGCTTTGTAAGAGCAGGAATATGGGGAGATTAGAGGAAAATCAAAATGCAGTGCTGAGTTCCTGATATTCACAAAAACGCCATTTAAGAATCTGTTTGCCACTCATTATGTGTCAGGTGCTATAGTAGGGGCTCTGATGTATGTTATGCATGACCCCATTAAATCCTCACGCCTACCCTATGAACCTTAGTTGAGGAAATTAAAGCTAGGCAAGGCAAAGTAAGCTGTCACAGTTACATAATTACAGTTGGTTTTTTCTTCTTTATATTTCAAAGTGGCAAAAATAAGATGAGGGAGAAAATAGAAATGAGGGCCTAAACTAAGAATTTGTTTGTCCTTATATTTGCTTTCTTCAAAACAAACCTCCTTCCTATCCATGGATTATAGAGAGTATACTAGACAATGGATAGGTAAACTGTACTTCATAGAGTTTTTGCTTATTGAATGCATTTTGCTGTACCATTGAGAAATTAATAAAAATCAAAGACATTCATTCATTCATTCATATTTCAGACTCTAGAGACATATGCAAAAGCAGAAAACATTAGAATCAGTGAATTAAGGATCTAGACAGGTAAATAATATCACAGCATTGTAACGAGGGGTATAACTGATAGAAACATGCAACAGTAAGAGAAAAATAGAATGGCCATTAAAGGACTTAACTCTTCCTGGAGAAATCAGGGAACTTTCTGAAGAGTTTTTGAAGAGAGTACTGAAGGATAAGTAGGGGAGTAACCAAAGGATCAGAGAACACTAAGGCTTCCTGGACATTTCCTATCCTCCAGGCTTTAGAGTCTGCTGAGATGACAATGACAGGTGAACCAGGCTGATGAAGATTTGATGGGAATCTTATGCTGGGGAATGAAGGAAGGATTGGGAATAAAGTAGTTGACAACTATTCTGAAGTACTAGGTGCCTTATCACTTTTATTTTTTCAGATTTTGTTTCTTTCTATGTTGAATAAGGCATAGTCATGACCATGCCATTTCCCTGAACATTGGGAGTTCATTACCAGGTAATGGAATAAGGATTATCCTTCTGTCTTTCATCCCTCCTCAACTGCTTCTCTACTCTTGACAATAGTGTTACTTAGAAAGGCCAAAGGAATGTCATTAATGAAACCATTGAACTTCTTGGACGTGCCAATTTTAGGGAAAGCCACAAACAATCTTTCAGCTATTTTTTTTTCCACATGTGAAATAATGGGAAAGAGTAAAATCAAGACTAGAATGTGTTTTGCTTTTCCAGATCTGCCTGGTGCAAGTGCTAAAGGAATTGCAGATGGAAGCTCACAGATGGAAGCCTGCTAATCATACAGATGCTTTTTTTGTTGGTATGAGAAACCAATTGTGGGTGGGAGCAACAGAGGAAGAGACAATATTAGAATGCAGTGGCATTTTAATTATACCTACCATAATTTTAATGTTCTATTCTGTGGTGAATTGTTTGGGGAGTTGTCTTGAAATTAGAATCCAGTCCCGCAAACTTGAATCAATTAAAGTAGTACTGTTTGGAAATATACAGAGAAGCGAGTTTGCAAAAGATTTTCCAGTAATCTTGCTTTGTAATGTTTGGACTTCCTCTGATGACTCTTGGGTTGAAAGGAGAGGGAAGGGAGAAGGCCCAGATTTAAAATGCCCTATTTCTTCTCCCTGGGGACTTCTACTGGAGAACATTCTTAACTCCTTGAACTGTTTAAACTGTCTCTGAATACTCTGACCGGAAGTCACCCTGCTAGCTGTGAACCCAGCTTGCCTGAAAGAGGTAATGTGACTGTAAGCTTGTGCCGCCATCCCAATTTTCCAGGAATGGAGACTTGAGAGCCAATTAAGGAGGCTACTGAGGGTCGTACCAAATTTCATTTCATGAGTTGTTGTGAGCCTTCTGTGTTCCAAGCACAGGATGAGTGAAAGAGACACTGTTCTTAACCCTCTTGGAGCTCATTGTCTAGTAGGAAAAACATGTATAAACTAGTGTATTACTTATTTATTGATGGAAGAAATAGATGCAAAGTAACAAGTGGTAAGAGAACATAGAAGAGTGGAATAAGAAATAGATGAAGGGGCAGCAACGGCTCTTCTGAGTGACTGGAGGCTTGTATACTGAACAGAGTTGTATGGGTTAAGAAGGAAGGGAGAAGAACTTTCTGTAGAGGGAAGAGCATATGTGAAGCCTCTGAGGCTTAAAGGGGAGTGACTTGTTTGAGGAACAGTGTGCCTAGTGTGCCTAGTGTGCCTAGAATATCGAGACCTAGGAAAGGAGGCAGGGATATGGGGAGAGGTTGGTCTGAAAAGAGCTTGGGAAGCCATACCAATGATATTTCACTTGATTTTAAGAGCAGTGGGAGAACCAAAGACTTTATAGAGGCAACGGACATGCTTCTATGTGAGCATTCTGCAAAGGTTTGTTTGGTGATTGTATGCATGTTAATTTGGAAGGTGACAAGTCTGGAAGCAGAGGTGGTGATACAGAGAATATCACAGAGCCAAGAGAGATTTAGGAACCACACAAGCAAGTTCTGGTGACCAACTGGATGTGAATTATGAAGGAGGAAGGGATAGTAAGGATAGCCCCAAGTTATCTCAGTGAACACATGGGTATTTGGTTGTGTCATTTGCTGACATTAAGACCCAAGGGAATGACCAGCCCTGGTGAGAGGGTATGAGGCAGGAAAACAGTTCAAGTTTGAAAAGTTGAACTTGGGATGACCTCTAAGGGACACCCACGTGAAGCAGTGAAATAAAAATGAAAAAGTGGAGGTACTGAATGACATGAACCTGAATTTGTAATCCCTTCTCTGTCACTTACTGTCCTAGAGACCTTGGGCATGTTTTAAGATCTTCTTATGCATCACTTTCTTCATCTATAAAATGAAGATAATAGTAACTCTACCTCCATCAAGTTGATGTGAAGTTTAAGTGAGAATACGCATGACAGTAACAGTAGATACTTGGGAGCGTGGGTATGAAATGAGGTAGTGTAGGAAGAGAAGCTGTAGGTGGGCTGAGACAACTCATCTTTTTTATAATTTAAAGTTCTGTAAGAATATATATGTTATATGTATGCCTAGAAACAAAGCAAATAGTTAAATCTGAAAATGTATCAAGGACTAAATTAAAAATGTGCACGTGCAGCACTTGGTATAATATTTGGTGAACAGTCCATGAATGTTAGGTATCTGTAGACATAGGGACATAGAGGTCAGAGAGAGGTCTGGTCTAGAGGTATACCTTTAGTAGCCCTGGCTGTTCTGACAATAATGAGCGCCATGGGGAGTTGAGGAAGTCATCTAGAGAGAGAATGTTGAATAAAAGAGGGCCAAGGGTTGAACTCTGAGGAATGCCAACTGCTGAAGATCAAGTAGAGGAGAATGAGTCAGCAAAGGAACCTTAGAATGGGGAAGCCAATAAAGCAGGAAGAAAACTCTGCCCCTGTGGGCAAGGTGTGGTTACATTTGGAAGAACACACAAGTAATACAGCATGTTGTTGCAAGCTATAATGTGGAGAACTACAAAGTGTGCTTTGGGCAAATTTACTGGAGACTTGAGCAGGCTCTTTGGATAATCAGGCAATAATCTTTATTGAGAAACTATCTGTTTATTTTAAATCAAATCTTGGTTTTTTGAAACGGAGCCAGTCAATTGGACACTTTGAAGTTGAGTCCATTACTTCTTAAGAGATTCTCTGTTTCCAGGGAGGTGCTACTTAAAACTTAGTTAATTTATATAAAATGAAAACATATCACTGATGTCAGAGAAGAAAACAGAGATATCACTGATGTCAGAGAAGAAGACAAAAGAAATTTCATTCTCTTCACTCAGAGTTCTTTCCAATGTATAATCTTTAACTTTTTTCAAGAAGAATTATTTTATTTTTTTGAATTATAAATTCCATAGACACTCATCCCTCCTCCCAATTTTATTAATAAAAACCTTTTAATAAAAACCAACACTTTTTATTTTGGATTTGGAGAAAATGATGATTATCTGACCTCATAAAAAAGAGATGAGTCTTGGGGAACATGGGTGGCTCAATTGGTTCAGTGTCCAACTTGATTTTGGCTCAGGTCATGATCTCAGAGTCATGAGTTCGAGCCCATGTTGGGCTCTGCACTCAGCAGAGTCTGCTTGAGATTCATTCCTTCTCCCTCTGTGTGTCTCCCCACTCATGTGCTCTCTCTCTAAAATAAATAAAATCTTAAAAAAAAAAGATAAGTCTTTTTTGTACTATATATATATGAAAACTGCTTCATTTCAGGTAGGTGGAAAATTTCCAAAGGGAGAGATGGATTTAATTGTATGCTCTGTTTTCACTTGCATAGTATTTTACTTTAAGGCCCTGAAAAATGGTAGTTTTATTTGTAAATAAAGTCATTAGCCATAAGCACACCATGGAGAGAGTGGGAAATGGGTCATGATGAATTTGTAGTTTCAGATGGCGTTCTGAAAGGTTAGGGTCCTAGCTCTTAATTGTGCTCAGATTCTGTGCCAAGGCAGGTGAGAAAGAGGAAGGTGCTTTAATCACCCCCCGCACCCCCCCCCGACACTTTGCATCAGTTCTGCACATTCCCGGTGAGGACACTGAAGTCAGTGGACTGTGTTTGGCACCTTTAACTTCCTCCTAGCTCAATTTTGAATCTGAAGCAGGTCATTTATTCTATAACATTACTGTTCTAATCTGTGAATAGGAGATAATAGTCCTGCCACCCTCCAAAGGCTTTAGGAGGGGTGGATAGGTTAATGTAAGGAAAGCTCTTGGCATACAGGAAAACTGTTATCTATAGCATGGCCAGTACTCTTTATTTTTATTTTTATTTTTTTAATAAACGTATAATGTATTAGTCCCAAGGGTACAAGTCTGTGAATCGCCAGGTTTACACACTTCACAGCACTCACCATAGCACATAGCATGGCCAGTACTCTTAAACATGAAAATTCCCTCTGTAGAATTGTTGATCTGTTCATCTTTATCTGTCCATATTTGTTTAGGAAATGTGGTTGTTTTCCTTCCTCGCCTTCTTCCAAATTTCAAGATTGTCTTTATAAAGGTTATGGACATGACTCTCAATCAGCAAACTCACTTATGCAAAAGGAATTTTTTATTTTTTTTCAAACTCAATCTGATTTTTGAGACCTTATTCTGCCAGGGAGGGTAGAAATAACATCCATCAATTTGAAGATCTCTCTTCCCCTTCTATCCACTTCGTTCCCTGGGATTTTATGTAAATGTAGGACTCATACAAGATGCCAAAGTTTGTTCTGAAGGGGCATTCAGAAGGGGCATTCCTTCATTGTGCAGGAAGTGGTTGTATTGTCTGTGCTCTGGCTTGGCCCTGATCCTCCATCATCAGTAGTCCCACTAGGAGGTCATGGTTTTGTACTTGGTTTTGTCTTGCATGGTGTCTCCCCTGATTGCGTGTATGCCAGCCTGTGGGATTCCTCCCTAGAGTGGGGAAGCTATGCTTTCTTCCTGGCTTTTACCAGTTGTTTGGTCTATACCCTAAACCACTAAGTTCTCTTGCAGATGATTTTTGCTTTTCCACCTGTCAAATCCATTGTTTATATCCCTGAATGCCTAGCCAGTTACCTGCTTGATGAAGGATAAAGGAAGGGGGGACCACAGGAGAGGGAGGGACCAAAACCCAGTATCTCAAATGTACCACCCTGCCCCTTCACTTACAGACATATTATGGAAGTTAATGCTTTCAGTCATGGAGCACACTGAGGTGAAAAATAGCATTTGAAATGTCATGCAGAATTTACTGTGCATACCCAACTCAGCAGAAAGACATTTTAAAAGTTCAAGTTTTGTTTTTTGAGAATGAACTGTGATTGTATACACTGACCTAATTAATTTAAAAATCTCCCATAAGTAATATAAGAGGGCTCATTACACAGGTTAGTGAGGGGAATCTTGATGTCAAAATCATTATACCTATAACAATAAGGTAGACAAGGTCTAAAACATTATGCATGCTTTGAAAAAACACTGTTCTCTCTAGTGTTTATGCTTTGACTGAAGGAGCCCTGATTCTATGCTTTGGGGCATTATAAGCATTTTTCTTGATTTCTTCCGGACCCAATAATTCTGCTTAATTTAGCAAAAGGAAAAGAAATGTTTACCTTCACCCCCTGTGGTCCATTCATAAATGTGGCTTTCTATTGCCCTTGGTTACACAGTGCATTAAGAGTAATAAGGAGGAAAATAAGGCAAAATTTTGTTTTCAGAGGGACAAAGGGGTTGGGAAGCATTATTTACCTTCTAGACTGGAGCAGACCTTGGTGGCCATCTGGTGCACCATGTTTTTGGGTAATTAACATGCATCCACACTTCTATTTCATTTCTTTTCTGAAGTAAATCTGAAAATGTGTGGTAACAGACTGTCTGTAACACAAAGAAGCCAATGTTAAAAAATGATTATACTCATCTCCTTTCAAAAAACAATGGGGGAAAAAAGCCCAAACTTTGTTTTGCCACCAAAAGCAGAAGCTACCCTGAGAAGCTGCCAGGGGCTCTGGGTCCCAGACGGAATTGCTTGTTCTCTTTAGTCAGCACATTTGGTGAACAGTGCTGTAGGCCCAGTATTCCCCCTTCCTTTCCATCAGGCTTGTCATCCAGAGCCTTGAGGGGAAGATTTACATGATCAAATGTTCACGGCCACAATGGTGCAGCCCCTTTCAGGGACTGGATTTTGAATCTGGGATTAGTTCTCACTGGTTCACAGCTTGAGTTTGTTTTTCCAAATGATTTTATCATAACTATAAATTCAAGTGAGTCAATGTATTGGATGGTGGCTCAGTGTGTCTGTGTGTTGGCAATATATACTCAATTTAATCTGTAGGAGAAAAAATTTGTTCTTGCTGGCATAAAGCCTTCCAGGAGAATTCAATGAACAGGTCACATACACAAGTCTAAACAGTCTCTTTCTGGAAGATTTTACTTTATAATGTCAGTGCAATCTCTTTATCCACAAAAGATCTAGCTGTATTTCAAGTCAACCTGAATGAATAGATGAAGAAACTCAGATTGTCATGGTGAACATAAATGCAAACATTTATTATATAAATAATCTTCAGCTGAAGAAAAGTGCTTAAAGTGTGAAGGTGAGAATTAAATGAAACTTCATGGTAGAACATGAATCTCACAATAGGAACCTTTAAAACAGAACTGATTGCTTTTAACACAAATTGATGTTTAATATTTACTTTTAAAATAAGCTTAGCCCCTTGTGCTGAACACAAATTATATTCTGTTTTAAGAACAATTCTAATTTTAGATATTTATCTTAAGTTATATACACTAAATATTCTAAAGGCATTATTAAATTCCCCTTTTACAGATGAGAAAACTGAGGTTTAGAAACATCAAATTACTTGTGCACATTTACTTGTTCAGTTAAATCTTAAACTTAAATGTACCCTAAATTCATTTAGTTCCTCTGTCTCTTCCCTTCTCCTAGAATTATCCTACCATGATTCTGCTGTTGAGATAGGTGCCTGTGGTACAAAAATGCATAAGACAAAAGACCATAATAATTATTCTAAAAGTGATTAGAGTTCACCTAGGTAGAGAGACAAGACCAAATAAGAGTCACACAGATGTGGGGAGCTTTGGGAATAGAGAAGGGGCCCAAGATATATGTGTGTGTGTATGCACTTGTATGTTTGTACGTGTATGATATGCTGGGGGAAAGGGGTCTAGGAAGTTCCAAAATCCAGAGGATTGAAGGATCCTGTAAGTAGTTTTTTCCAGGCAAAATGACATATAACTGTTGCATTGTTTTTCTCAGTGGACTCCCTCTTATCAATTCCAGTGACACGAGACAAAAAAGCCACAGTTGAGGCTAAGTCTGACTTCAAGATGTCTACAAGTAGATCTAAGAGTAGCTATGGGTGAGTAGGCCATAGACATTCAAAATCAAACTCACAGCTCCTATGGTCATAAACATTAACTCAGGGGTATTTTTGTTTTTGTTTTGTTTTTTTTTGTTTTGTTTTGTTTTTTAAGATTTTATTTATTTGCCAGAGAGAGAGAGAGCACAAGCAGGAGTGAGCAGCAGGCAGAGAAAGAAGCATATTCCTTGCTGAGCAAGGAGCCCGATGTGGGACTCGATCCCAGGACCCTGGGATCATGATCTGAGCCAAAGGCAGATGCTTCACTGACTGAGCCACCGAGGAGTTTTATGTATAGAAGTCAAAAATAAAAGTCAGAAAGTAGAGAGAGGCAAATGAGTAGGGAAGGAAATAACTTGTCCAAGTGTAAGATAACGTAAGTTCAATGGAAACAGAGTTGGAAGAGGTGGAGTTTGACTTGAACTTTGTCAGTTGAGATGACTTATCAATGCTCATCCAAACCTGATGACTGTCTAGGTAAGCACACAGCCACTTGTCAAACTGTAAAATCAACCTGTCTGTCACCCCCATCCCAGGCAGGGGTGAGTGGCCCCTATTAAAGCTACCAAAGCAGTAGATCAGACGGACAAGCACATGGGACAGGGATAGTAGGGAGGTAAAGAAAACAGACAAACACACTGAAAGACCAGGAACCAGAAATGTATTTGTTAAGAGGAAGCCTTGCACAAGGGGAGTTCAACCCATGGATAACCACCATCAGTGACAGTGGTTAAGATGAAAGAGAGAATGGTCCTATTTCTCAGAAGAGTAAGCATCCATGAGTCTTGATTACTTCAGCAATGTGACCTCTGACATTTCTCTAGGGAAAAGGTATCTCAAGAAGATAAAATATGCTGATGAAATTAGACAGGTAGTAACTGGATGTAGTGGGACTTCCAGGGCCAGAAGGTCAGTGGGAAGAAAAGCTAACTGAGATCTTCTTCAGCAGCCCTAGTTTCTAGGAGCCCTCCCACCCACCCTACTGCTTCTTTCTCCCAACCTCTGATAAAGAGTAAGAGAGACTTTTCTGGTCCCCTACCCTTCTCTAAATCTTATAAAGAAGAGACAAGTTATAAATGGGGTGGAGTGAATAGGGCCCTTTCAAAATTTTTTGGCAAGAGAACCATTTTCCTGGCATGTGTAGTTTTCCTAGACCAGTACTTTCAAAATACTGGTTTTTTTCACCACTTTCTATCTAAACTGCATGTACTATGATGAAGTATAATAACTTCCTTCTTTTCTTTAACTGCATACTGTGGTGTCCTTAGGAGAGGAAAGAACACAGAAGGCTGTGATCAGAATTTTCTGCCCTTCTTGGTTGGCTGGGTCTTCTGGGAAGCCAGCAGGGGATTCCATGTGCCAGAGATTTATTGGGGTCAATGCTAATGAGAGATGGAAGGAAGCAGCAGCAAGAGTAAGCAGTGCAAACCTTTAGATCATGATGTAGGTCTGCTACCTATGAGAGGAGGAAGGTAGGGAAGGAGGTTTAGGGATGAAGGGCTTCAGGCTGTCGTGCAGCTATGGAGAACCTTGGCTGGGCTCATGGAAACTGTGGCACACAAATTTCAGATGGAGGCATCCCACACTGTCAAGAAATGGTCCCCTGGTTTCTGTGCTCTGCTGAGATTTGCCTAGATACTGCCAAGGAAGATCCTGAACTTGCTGCTATTGGTAGCTAGCTGACTGGCAAGTTCTTTCTTTCCTTTTTTTTTTTTTTTAATTTTTATTAACATATAATGTATTATTAGCCCCAGGGGTACAGGTCTGTGAATCATCAGGCTTACACATTTCACAGCACTCACCATACCACACACCCTCCCCAATGTCCATAACCCAACCACACTCTCCCTACCCCTTAATCCCAGCAACCCTCAGTTTGTTTTGTGATGTTAAGAGTCTCTTATGGTTGTCTCCCTCCCGATCCCATCTTGTTTCATTCTTCCTTGTGTACCCCCAAGACCCCCACATTGCTTCTCAAATTCCTCATATAGGGGAGATCATATGATAGTTGTCTTTCTCTGGTTGACTTATTTCTCTCAGCATAATACCCTCTAGTTCCATCCACGTCATTGCAAATGGCAAGATTTCATTCCTTTTGATGGCTGCATAGTATTCCATATTGCGTGTGCGTGTGTGTGTGTGTGTGTGTGTGTGTGTGTGTAGTGTGTGAGAGATATCTTTTTTATCCATTCATCTGTTGATGGACATCTACGTTCTTTCCATAGTTTGGCTATTGTGGACATTGCTGCTATAAACATTCGGGTGCACATGCCCCTTCGGATACTACATTTGTATCTTTAGGGTAAATACCCAGTAGTGCAATTGCTGGGTCATAGGGTAGCTCTATTTTCAACTTTTTGAGGAACCTCCATGCTGTTTTCCAGAGTGGTTGCACCAGCTTGCATTTCCGCCAACAGGGTAGGAGGGTTCCCCTTTCTCCACATCCTCACCAGCATCTGTCATTTCCTGACTTGTTAATTTTAGCCATTATGACTGATGTGAGGTGGTACCTCACTGTGGTTTTGATTTGTATTTTCCTGATGCCAAGTGATGTGGAGCATTTTTTCATGTGTCTGTTGGCCATCTGGATGTCGTCTTTGCAGAAATGTCTGTTCATGTCCTCTGCCCGTTTCTTGATTGGATTATTTGTTCTTTGGGTGTTGAGTTTGAGAAGTTCTTTATAGATTTTGGATATTAGCCCTTTATCTGATATGTTGTTTGCAAATGTCTTCTCCCATTCTGTCAGTTGTCTTTCGGTTTTATTAATTGTTTCCTTTGCTGTGCAAAAGCTTTTGGTCTTGATGAAGTCCCAACAGTTCATTTTTGCCCTTGATTCCCTTGCCTTTGGTGATGTTCCTAGGAAGAAGTTGCTGCAGCTGAGGTCGAAGACGTTGCCAACTGTGTTCTTTTCAAGGATTTTGATGGATTCCTTTCACACATTGAGGTCTTTCATCCATTTGTTGAAGAAACTGTCTTTTTTCCATTGGACATTCTTTCCTGCTTTTGTCAGAGATTAGTTGACCATAGAATTGAGGGTCTATTTCTGGGCTCTCTATTGTGTTCCATTGATGTATGTGTCTGTTTTTGTGCTAGTACCATATTGTCTTGATGATGACAGCTTTGTAATAGAGCTTGAAGTCTGGAATTGTCATCCACCAACTTTGGCTTTCTTTTTCAACATTCCTCTGGCTATTCGAGGTCTTTTCTGGTTCCATATAAATTTTAGGATTATCTGTTCCATTTCTTTGAAAAAAATAGATGGTGTTTTGATAGGGATTGCATTAAATGTGTAGATTGATTTAGGTAGCATAGACATTTTCACAATATTCTTCCAATCCATGAGCATGGAACATTTTTTCCATTTCTTTGTGTCTTCCTCAATTTTTTTCATGAGTACTTTATAGTTTTCTGAGTACAGATTCTTTGCCTCTTTGGATAGGTTTATTCCTAGGAATCTTGTGCTTTTTGGGTAAATGGGACTGACTCCTTAATTTCTCTTTCTTCTCTCTTGCTGTTGGTGTAAGGAAATACAACTGATTTCTGTGCAGTGATTTTATATCCTGACACTTTGCTGAATTCCTATACAAGATCTAGCAGATTTGGAGTGGAGTCTTTTGGGTTTTCCACATAAAGTATCGTATCATCCGCAAAGAGTGATAGTTTGACTTCTTCTTTGCCTATTTGGATGCCTTTATTTCTTCTTCTTGTCTAATTGCTGAGGCTAGGACTTCTAGTACTGTGTTGAATAGCAGTGGTGATAATGGACATCCCTGCTGTGTTCCTGACCTTAGCGGAAAAGCTCTCAGTTTTTCTCCATTGAGAATGATATTTGCTGTGGATTTTTCCTAGGTGGCTTTGATGATATTGAGGTATGTACCCTCTATCCCTACACTTTGAAGAGTTTGAACAAAAATGGGTGCTGTACTTCATCAAATGCCTTTTCAGCAACTATTGAGAGTATCATATGGTTCTTGTTCTTTCTTTTATTAATGTATTGTATTACATTGATTGATTTGTGAATGTTAAACCAACCTTGTAGCCCAGGAATAAATGCCACTTGGTCGTGATGAATAATCCTTTTAATGTACGTTGGATCCTACTGGCTAGTATTTTGGTGAGAATTTTCACATCTGTGCTCATCAAGGTTATTGGTCTGTAATTATCTTTTTTGATGAGGTCTTTGTCTAGTTTTGGGATCAAGTTGATGCTGGCCTCATAAAATGAGTTTGGAAGTTTTCCTTCCATTTCTATTTTTTGGAAGAGTTTCAGGAGAACAGATATTAATTCTTCTTTAAATGTTTGGTAGAATTCCCCTAGGAAGCTGTCTGGCCCTGGGTTCTTGCTTGTTGGGAGATTTTTGATTACTATTTCAATCTACTTACTGGTTATGGGTCTGTTCAGGTTTTCTATTTCTTTCTGGTTCTGTTTTGGTAGTTTTTATGTCTCCAGGAATGCATCCATTTCTTCCAGATTCTCAAATTTGCTGGTGTATAGTTGCTCATAATATGTTCTTATATTTGTATGTATTTCTTTGGTGTTGGTTGTGATCTCTCCTCTTTCATTCATTATTTTACTTATTGGGGTCCTTTCTCTTTTCTTTTTGATAAATCTGGCCAGGGGATTATCAATCTTATTAATTGTTTCAAAGAACCAGCTCCTAGTTTCGTTGATTTGTTCTATTGTTCTTTTGGTTTCTATTTCATCGATTTCTGCTCTGATCTTTATTATGTCTCTTTTCCTGCTGGATTCAGGCTTTCTTTGCTGTTCTTTTTTCAGCTCCTTTAGGTGTAGGGTTAGGTTGTGTATTTGAGACCTTTCTTGGTTCTTGAGAAAGGCTTGTATTGCTATATATTTTACTCTCAGGGCTGCCTTTGCTGTGTCCTACAGATTTTAAACAGTTTTGTTTTCATTTTCACTTGTTTCCATGAATTTCTTCAATTCTTCTTTAATTTACTGGTTGACCCATTCATTCTTTAGTTTAATGCTCTTTAGCCTCCATGTATTTGAGTTCTTTCCAACTTTCCTCCTGTGATTGAGTTCTAGCTTCAGAGCATCATAGTATGAAGATACGGAAGGTATGATCCAAATCGTTTGGCACCGGTTGAGACCTGATTTGTGACCTAGGATGTGATCTATTCTGGAGAATGTTTCATGTGCACTAGAGAAGAATGTATATTCTGTTGCTTTGGGATGAAATGTTCTGAATATATCTGTGATGTCCATCTGGTCCAGTGTGTCAGTTATGGCCTTTATTTCCTTGTTGATCTTTTGCTTGGATGATCTGTCCATTTTAGTGAGGGTGGTGTTAAAGTTCCCTATGAATATTGTATTATTGTTGATATGTTTATTTGATTTTTTAATTAATTGGTTTATATAGTTGGCTGCTCCCATGTTAGGGGCATATTTACAATTAGATCTTCTCATTGGACAGACCCTTTGAGTATGATATAGTGTCCTCCCTCCTCTCTTATTATAGTCTTTGGCTTAAAATCTAATTTATCTGGTATAAGGATTGCCACCCTAGCTTTCTTTTGATGTCCATTAGCATGGTGAATTGTTTTCCACCCCTCACTTTAAATCTGGAGGTGTCTTTGGGTCTAAAATGATTTTCTTGTAGATAGCATATTAATGGGTTTTGGTTTTTTATCCATTCTGATACCCTATGTCTTTTGATTGGGGCATTTAGCCCATTTACATTCAAGGTAACTATTGAAAGATAGGAATTTAGTGCCATTGTATTACCTGTAAGGTGACTGTTACTGTATATTCTCTCTGTTCCTTGCTGGTCTACTACTTTTAGGTTCTCTCTTTGCTTAGAGGACCCCTTTCAATATTTACTATAGGGCCGGTTTGGTGTTTGCAATTTCTTTTAGTTTTTGTTTGTCCTGGATGCTTTTTATCTCTCCTTCTATTTTCAGTGATATCTACCTGGATACAGTATTCTTGCCTGTATGTTTTTCTCATTTAGTGCTCTGAATATATCATGCCAGTTTTTTCTGGCCTGCCAGGTCTCTGTGGATAAGTCTGCTGCCAATCTAATATTTCTACCATTGTATGTTACAGACGTTTTGTCCTGAACTGCTTTCAGGATTTTCTCTTTGTCACTAAGACTTGTAAGTTTTACTATTAGATGAGTGGGTGTGGACCTATTCTTATTGATTTTGAAGGGGCTTCTCTGAGCCTCCTGGATTTTGATGTATGTTTCCTTTGCCATATGAGGGAACTTCCCTACAATAATTCATTCCAATATGCCTTCTGCCCCTCTCTCTCTTTCTTCTTCTGGAATCCCAATTATTCTAATATTGTTTTGTCTTATGGTATCACTTATCTCTCGAATTTTCCCCTCGTGGTTCAGTAGTTGTTTGTCTCTCTTTTGCTTATCTTCTTTATTCTCAGTCATTTGGTCTTCTATATCACTAATTCTCTCTTCTGCCTCTTTTATCCTAGCAGTCAGAGCCTCCGTTTTTGATTATACCTCATTAATAGCTTTCTTGATTTCAGCTTGGTTAGATTTTAGTTGCTTTATTTCTCCAGAAATGGTTTTTATCTCTCCAGATAGGGTTTCTCTAATATCTTCCATGCCTTTTTTGAGCCCAGCTAGCACCTTGAGAATCATCATTCTGAACTCTATATCTGACATATTACTAATGTCCATATTGATTAGGTCCCTAGCCTTTGGTACTGCCTCTTGTTCTTTTTTTTGTAGTGAGTTTTTCCACCTTGTCATTTTATGCAGATAAGAATATATGAACGAGATAATTAAAATACTAAAAGGGTAGCAAAGACCCCAGAAAAATGTATAGTAACCAAATCAAAAGAGACCCCAAATCGAGGGGTGAAGAAAGGGCATAAAAAGAAGTTTAGAAAAAATTTAGAAAAAAATATAAATATAAAGATATAAATATATATATGTATGTGTGTGTGTGTGTGTGTGTGTGTGTGTGTATATATATATATATATATATATATATTTTAGACTGGTGAATAGAATAGAGCCACCCACTTGATTTTGGGTGGAGTTTGGTCTCTTGGAAGAAACTACCTCCCAAAATTTTAATGAAAGAAAAACTTTTATATATACAAAAATTACGGTAAACACGATGGAATATGACTGTAAAGATGAAAATTTAAAAAAATTCCTAAAAAAGGAATTGATAAGATAAGTTGGTTGGAAAAATAAAGATAGAGAAAGTGGAGAGTATTTACTCAGGCCGGAGACTAGAACAGAGTCCTGTGCTTGATTTAGGGTATATTTAGGGTATATTTTGATCTATTAGAAGACATTGTATCCCAAAATTTTTTTAGAAGAAAAAACCCAATATGTATACAAAAAAATAAAATTAGACACATGAAGGATAAAATATTAGTATAATAATGAAGGTTAAAAAGCTTTTTTAGAAAGATATTGTTAAGATAAACTAGTTTTAAAAAAATGTTAAAAGAGGAAAGAAGAAGGGACGCCATGGTGGCTCAGTTGGTTAAGCCGCTGCCTTCGGCTCAGGTCATGATCCCTGGGTTCCTGGGATCGAGTCCCGCATCGGGTTCCTTGTTCAGCAGGAAGCCTGCTTCTCTCGCTACCTCTGCCTGCCTCTCTGCCTGCTTGTGTGTACTCTCTCTATCTCTGGAAAATAAAATCTTAAAAAAAAAGGGGGGGGAGAAGAAAAGTTAAAAAAATTAGAATAAGAAAAAATAAAATTAAAAAAAAATTTTAATTTTTAATTTTAATTTTAATTTTTAATTTTTAATTAAAACTTTGCAAGAGTAAAGAATCATGGGGAGAAAGCCATGAATTCCGTGCTTTGCTTCCCCCCCTCTGGAATTCCATTCTTCTCCTTGATCATTGAGCTTGGTCTTGGCTGGATATTCTTGCTGATCTTTTGCGGGAGGGGCCTATTGTAGTGATTCTCAAATGTCTTTGCCGGAGGCGGAATTGCACCACCCTTGCCAGGGGCCTAGCTAACTCATCTGCTCAGGTTCACTCTTGGGAGCTTTTGTTCCCTGAACACTTTCCATAGAGCTCTGGAGGACGGGAATGAAAATGGCGACCTCCCAATCTCTGGCCTGGAGGAACTGAGAGCTCAAGGCATCACTCCTCAGTGTGCCACTGGAGAAAAGCACCCAGTCCCTCTTGTATCCCTGGTTTCTGGCTGCACTCGGGCTCACCAGGCCTGTGACTGAGCATTTCTGTCTCTGGCTCACAGCCCTGTTTGGAGTCTCCAAACCCAGTAAATTCCTGCCTCCAGAGGAGGAAAGTGAGTCTCCCCGGATTTACCACTTGTGGGGTCCCTGCTCAAAGAGCATTGCCACAGATCACAGTTTAAGGTAACCCAGAGCTGAGAGCTCACTCCTCGGCTCTGTCTCTGTAGCTGGCTTCCCCGCTCTGATACCTGCAAGCTCTGCTACACTCAGACACCCTCGATCCTTCTGTGACCCCGTGAGACCTGAGACCACGCTGTCCCCATGAGGGCTCCACCCCCACTTAGCCTCTGGAGTGATGTCCCTCAGTGAAGCAGACTTTTAAATGTTCGAATTTTGTGCTCTGTTGCTCCATCACTTCCCAGGAGCTGGACCCTCCCGCTGCAGTCTTTCTTCCCCTTGCTTCGGATTCACTTCTCTGCACATCCTACCTTTCAGAAAGTGGTCAATTTTCTGTTTCTAGAATTGCTGCTCCTCTTCTCTTCGATCTCCTGTTGGGTTTGTTGGTGTTCGGAATGGTTTGATAATTATCTAGCTGAACTCCTGTGACCTGATGTCATCTCAGTCTGGTATTCCTCCACCGTCTTGGCTCCTCCCTGGCAAGTTCTTTCTTGAAGGCAGGTTGGACAGTGCACCTCTTGGGCTGCCACACAGGGCTGGGAGCGGGGTGAGGTTGGCCCTGAGGCCACAGCGCCATGGCAACCTCATTCTTATATTGTTATGCATCAAATGCCACTGAAGAAAATGTTTGGTCCTTCCAGTTACTATGAAAGTCCCAAAGAAATCTATCCTGTTTTACAAACCATCAGAGAAAAGACTTTTAGACTATTTTCCTAAAAGAGGTGATACATTTACTTCTACATTTAATACTCATAATATGAGCAAATTCTTTTGATAGATAATGTTGTGAATCTTTCAAGTTGCTCTGTTCAATCTATTTTGTCTGGGTTTGACTTAGCAAAGAATAAATAGCTGATTTTCACCCACCCTATAATAAATGCTTCCCCTTGCTTGATTTACTCATTGAAGTTAATGTGGCCAACTGATTTTAATTTTATAGAGTAAACTTATTTTTTTGATACATATATGTAAATATGTATTATAATTTATATTTTTTATATATGTGATATATAGCATATATATGTATATTTGCTAATACATACACATTCATATATATATATATATATAGATATATATATATATTGCATAAAATTGGTTTATTGCTAGAGCTTTGTTAATAGAACTAGTTGCCATAAGAAAAATTCTGTAAGACATTAGAAAGTGCAGATGAGTGATTCTCAGTGCTACTTCACTGAAAAAGTAAGCTGTGAAAATAAATGTTCCACTAAAAATCAAATCTGGCTTTTAAACCAGCTCTACCATTAATTGGCTGATGACCTTGGGTATGTCATGAAGCCCTCTATAAAATGAATAGCTGAAGTTGGATGAAATCTGAGGCTTTTTCCTCCTCCAATAATCTTTAACAGTGGCTTCCAAACGTTCATGCCCTAGGGTTGTAGGATTCCATGAATGTGTTATTGGTTGTAAGGGAGATTTTTTTTAAATTAACATATAATGTATTATTTGTTTCAGGGGTATAGGTCTGTGAATCATCAGTCTTAACACAATTGACAGCACTCACCATAGCACATACCCTCCCCAATGTCCATAACCCAGCCACCCCAGCACCCCCGCACCCCCCAGCAACGCTCAGTTTGTTTCCTGAGATTAAGAGTCTCTTATGGTTATGCTGAGTGAAGTAAGTCAAGCAGAGAGAGTCAATTATCATATGGTTTCACTTATTTGTGGAGCGTAACAGGTAACACGGAGGACATGGGGAGATGGAGAGGAGAAGGGAGTTGAGGGAAATTGGAAGGGGAGGTGAACCATGGGAGACTATGGACTCTGAAAAACAACCTGAGGGGTTTTGAAGGGGCGGTGGGTGGGAGGTTAGAGGAGCCTGGTGGTGGGTATTGGGGAGGGCACGTATTGCATGGAGCACTGGGTGTGGTGCAAAAACAATGAATACTGTTATGCTGAAAAGAAATAAAAATAAATAAATAAATTTAAAAAAAAGAGTCTTTTATGGTTTGTCTCCCTCCTGATCCCATCTTATTGAATTTTTTCCTCTCCCTATCACCCCCCCACCCCCCACCCTGCCTCTCGAATTCCCCATATCAGGGAGATCATATGATAATTGTCTTTCTCTGATCGACTTATTTCACTTAGCATAATACTCTCTAGTTCCATCCATGCCCTTGCAAATGGCAGGATTTCATTTTTTGATGGCTGCATAGTATTCCATTGTATGTATATATACCACATCTTTTTTATCCATTCATCTGTTAATGGACATCTGGGCTCTTTCCATAATTTGGCTGTTGTGGACATTGCTGCTATAAACATTCGGGTGCACATTCCCCTTCTGATCACTACATTTGTATCTTTAGGGTAAACACCCAGTGGTGCAATTGCTGGGTTGTAGGGTAACTCTATTTTCAACTTTTGAGGAGCCTCCATACTGTTTTCCAGAGTGGCTGCACCAACTTGCATTCCCACCAGCAGTGTAGGAGGGTTCTCCTTTCTCCACATCCTTGCCATCATCTGTCATTTCTTGACTTGTTAATTTTAGCCATTCTGACTGGTATGAGGTGGTATCTCACTGTGGTTTTGATTTGTATTTACTATAAGAGAGATATTTGAGTAAACTGTGAACCAGACTTCTCATCCTCCACGTCAAACAGCACAACTAGGTTTGACCTGTTTTCCACATGAAATTTCAGTGTCCAATTCCCATTTCAAAACTTCAAATTTTGTAAACATCTATTTCTTATAAGAGGCAAGATTAGCTAAGTCAAAGTAGGTAAGGTAGTCGGGAAAGCAGTGTATTTGTTTATTGGCTTAAACATTTTTATTATCAAATGTGACATCCAGAAAATTGTGTAAGGTTGTAGGTGCATTGAAACATTGTCTGTAAAGCAGACCCATACAACTCCATGAATTCGTGAAATACACAGCATTACTGGAACCACACTCTGTACCTCTCTGTCTTCCCTGTATCACCATGAAATAACTTACGGCCTCTTAAGGTAACTATGACCCTTACTTTTCTAGCACTTCTTTCTTTCTTTACTTTTTTTTTTTACCACCTATATATGCATTCTTAAAAATTAGATCAGTACTGCCTCCTCTTGAACTATACAGAAATAGAATAATGTATTTACTATTTTATGACTTTCTTTTCTTACACACGCATTTGTAAGTTTACCTACATATCTGCAATTACTCCATATCTTTTCAACGCAGTATGCCATTGTAAGAACATAAAACATTTTCTATATCCATTCTACTAAGGATGGACATGTGGGTTCAAAAAATTGGTAATTAGGAGCAGTATTGCCACAGGCATTTTTAATGTGAATTTTCACATACATAAGCTAACATATCTTTTAGCATTACTGAGTCATAGTGTTTGCATACTTGTTTTACCAGGTAATGACAAACATTTTTCTCAAGTTGCCATAATAATTTACGCTCTTCCCAGTAAAATAGTTCCCGAATCTTCTGTCTTTGCTTATGTTAAGCACTGTCAGACTTATTCTTTTCCAATCTGATGGGTGAGTAATGGTATCTTCTCATGACTTTAATTTTTACCTTTGTAATGTTGAGCATCTTTTAATTGGTTACTGGCTATTTGGGTTTCTTCTTCTGAGAGGTGCCTGGCCAACTCATTGTTTATTTTTTTCTATTGAATTGTCTCTGCTTTGTTAATTGAATTATAGGAATTCCTTATATATTGTAGAATATAGTTATGTTTTGGTTAATATATGTTTTAGATATTTTAAATCCATATTTCTTATTTTTATTCTTTCTATATGATATCTTGCAATTAAAAGAAGTTTCGGTTTTAGTGTGGTCGAATTGATTAATCTCCTATAGTACTAAAATTCATGTCTATGTTAAGAATCCTTCTGTAGATTTTCAACCAACTAGAAATACATGCCATCCATAAAACCCATACCTGACATCATCTTGAATGGAGAAAGACTGAATGCTTTTCCCCTAAAACCAGGAACAAGACAAGGATATCTGTTTTTGCCACTTTTAGTCAACATTGTATTGGACGTTCTAGTTAGGAAAGAAAGCAGATATAGAAAGAAAGGCAAGAAAAAGAAATGCAACATTTCCCCCCCTACCATTACCAAAGAACATGAAATTAAGAAAACGTTTCCACTCACAACAGCACCAAAATAAATAAATAAAATTCCCGTTCTTAGGAATAGCTTTAATGAAAGAAAAACAAGATGCATTACTTTAAAACTATATTAAAAGAAGTTAAATAAGACATATATAAACAAAGACATTCCGTGTACATGGATCTAAAGACTTAATATTGTTAAGATGGCAGTACTTTGTAAAATGATCTATATGTTCCATACAATCCCCATCAAAATCCAAGTTTCATTTTTAACAATAATTGACAGGATTGTCTTAAAGTTGGTATGGAATTGCAAGGAACCCAGAAGAGTCAATCTTGAAACAGAAGAACATGGTTCAAGGCCTCACTTCATATTTTCAAAACTTATTACAAAGTTGTAGTAGTCAAGATGGTACTACAGTGCCATAAGAATGGACATATAGATCACTGGAATAGAATTGAGAGTACAGAAATAAATCCTTAAATTTATGGTCAGTGGGTTTTCAGCAGGGGTGCCAAGACCAATTAGGGAAAGGACTTATCAACAAGTGGTGCTGGGAAACTGGATATTCACATTCAAGAGGATGTATTTGAATGCCTACCTCACACTATACATAAAAGCTCAAAAGAGAGCACAGTTCTCAGTGTAAGCACTAAAATTATAAAACTGTCAGAAGAAAGTGCAAGGTAAATTTTTGCGACCTTGGGTTACACAATGGTTTCTTAGATATGACACCAAAAGCACAAGTGACCAAAAAAAAAAACCACACCAAAAAAACGGATATTGTATTTCAGCAAAATTTTTAAGAAACTTGTGTTTCACAGTACATCATCATGAAAATGGAAGGACAACCCAGAAATGGGATGAAGTGTGAGAAATGGAATGGGAGAAGACATTTGCAAATTATACATTTGGTTAGAAACATATCCAGAATACATAAAGGACTCTTACAACTGAACAGTATTAAAAAAAAAAAACAACAGTTTAAATATGAGCAAAGAATTTGAATAAGACATTTGTCCAAAGAACATATACAAGTAGCCAATGAACCTTGAAAACTCCACATTATTATTCACTGGAGAAAATGCAAACCAAAACCACAGTGGGGGCTTCTGGGTAGTTCAGTTGGTTAAGCGTCCAACTCTTGATCTGAACTCAAGTCTTGATCACAGGGTTGTGAATTCAAGTCCCAGGTTGGGTTCCCATGCTGGATGTGGAGCCTACTTCAAACAACCAACAAAAAACTACAATGACATACCACTTCACAATCACCAAGATGGCTAAAAAAAAAAAAGATGGACAGTAGCAAAGGTTGAGGAGTGTATGGAAAAAGTGAAACACTCAGATATTCATGGTGGGATTGTAAAATGGTATAGCCTCTATGGAAAACAATTTGGTAGTTATTCCCAATGTTAAACATAGTGATATCAAGTAATATACCCATTCCACTCATAGGTAATGAAGAATAAGAGAAATGAAAACTGTGCATACAAAAAGTTCTGCATGAGTATTCACTGAAGTATTATTCCTAACAACCAAAGTGGAAACAACCCAACTCTTCATCAACTAATGAATAAATAAACAAAAGTCATATATCCATACCTTGAAATATTTTTCAGTTATAACAAAGAATGAATTACTGGTACCTAACTTTTATAGTGTGGATGAACCTTGAAAACATTATGCTGTGTTAAAACAGTCACAAAAGACCAAATATTTTATGAATCCTTTTAAATGAAATGTCTAGAGTAATCAAATCACAGAGACAGAAAGTAATTTAGTGGCTGCCAGGGACTGGAAGGAGGAGCGAGTGGGGTGATGGCTAATGGGTAAAGGGGATTTTTGGGGTGAGGTTTGAAAATATTTTAAAATTGATAGTAGTGATGGTTGCACAGCTCTGAATATATGAAAAGTCACTGACTTGTACACTTCAGAAGAATGGGTTTGTGGTATGTTATTTATATCTTAATAAGGATGTTGTATAAAAAGAATGTTTCTATACCCCAAAATTGAAGGATAATTCTCTTATAATTTCTTCTAAAAGTTTTATAGATTTGCCTTTCATATTTAGTGAATATGGTATAAACAAATAGCCTTGGTTAAGTCCATCAAGAATTGCTGAGCCTGTCAGAGCTATAATGTACCCACTGACTTGTAGTAATTTTTGTAAGCCACCAAACTCTGCAGTTGTTTATTATATACCATTACTATAGAAAAAAAATTCCCTGGTGTTTCATCTGTTCCTAGTGTACTGGAAGTTTTTATTATAAATGGACTTTGAGCATCATCAAATATTTTATCTTCATTTAGTGAGATGATAGTATAATTTCCCCTCTTACTCTGTTTATGTGGAATTAATGTTAGTTTGATTTTTTTGCATGTTAAACAGATTCTGCATTCCTGGATTTAAAAAAAAGAACTATCTTAGTACTGAGGTATTATTATTCCTTTTAGATTTTGCTAGATTTCACTTGCTTTATCTGTCTTTGTATCTATTTAATTTGTGTATTTATATTCATGAAAAAGATTGGCTTGCCAACTTTCTGTATCACATTGTGCTTATCTGGTGTTGTTATCAGTATTATGTCACTCTTGGAAGAGTTTGAGTAAAACTGGAATTGATCCCCCTGGAATAGCATTGAGAGCATTCTTTAATGAAAACATGTACGCATAGGAATTTCTTTGAGGAAATATTTATGACTGATTATTCATTTTTTAAGTTTCTGGGTTTTTTTTTTTAGTGAATTTAGTTAGAATTTGCCTTTGCATTTGTGCACCTGAGGTTCTATTATTGGGGTGGCCTCAGACAAATTTCAGGGTTTCTGAACACCTTTGTTCACATAGCCTAGGTCCAGAGTCATGCTAGGGTTGTTCTGAAGCCACATCCCTTCAGAGAGAGCTTCTTTGCCTCTTCCTGTCCTTTCCCTCTTTAGTTGCCTCTGCTGCCAGGACAGCCTTCTCCATAGTCCACCAGGGTTGAGAAGATGTAGGTCAGGTCTAGGATTTTACTCTAACCCTGAGGCAGTAGGTCCCTGAGTCTCCATATCAGGGGAGAGACATTCTCTTACAAGTCTTGCCACTCTGGACAGAGCCTAGGCCTCTGAGCTCTTCTATCTCTATGGCATACCTGGAAGCAGAGTTAAATGCTTGATTTTCAGACAAAAGCAGCTTTTGAATCTTCAGCATTCCTATCTTTCTGATTATAGACTTTTAAACAAAAATTGATCAAGAAATTCCCCTATGTCTTTTTAGATTCGTATTGGGAAAGAGTCCGATTTAAGTAAAAATGACACAGGAAAGATGACAAAACTTGGGAATATTTCAATAAGAATTAGGCCCATGATTCCTGATACTCTCTGATAATGATATATGGAAGATACTTTGGGTTCTACTTTTTTAAAAAATTTATTTATTTGTCAGAGAGAGAGGGAGAGAGAGCAGCAAGTACAGGCAGACAGAGTGGCAGGCAGAGGCAGAGGGAGAAGCAGGCTCCCCGCCGAGCAAGGAGCCTGATGTGGTACTCAATCCCAGGACGCTGGGATCATGACCTGAGCCGAAGGCAGCCTCTTAAGCAACTGAGCCACCCAGGCGTCCCATCTACTTCATTTTTATTCCTGTGAATGATATGGTCTATTTTCTGACCCATCTATCAGCTAAAATATTGAGAATCCTTCCTTTCTAGGACAAATCTCCTTTCAATAGCACAGCACACTGCATGTGCTACATGCAGTAAAGAACCATCCCACCAGCTACAATTCCCTGTGAGGTCCATTAGAAATTACTAGGAGAACTCTGCATGCTTTACAAAGGAATAGGGAGGTCTAGGAGTACACTAAGCTTTTCTTTCTTTTTTTTAAAATCAAGTTTGCTGACAGTGACAGAAGTTAAATCCTTCCAGAAAAAAAATTACTTAAGGCCACCATGTAAGACAAAACAGTGAGCTGGATAAATCTTCAGGCTATCTGAGAATGGTATTTCTTATTAGAATCTAGCCGAGTAATCAGCTCTAAGGCTGTTATATTTTTCTTCAAATAAATACATTTCTTTCTGAGTACTGCTTGTCCTCCTGGCTGCATTTTTTTTTTTAACTTCTTAGTCTTGACTGTCTTTTCCGATTTTGCGTTTTCACAAAGGGCTCCTATATGTTTATTCCCTCTACTTGATTGAGGCTTTTCTCATGTCTTTACAGAAGCAGCTGTGATATTTGGGGTTCATGGTTTGACATTATGAATGAAGAAAGTAAATCGGTTTAATAAACAGAGTTCCTAATAGTTTTCCAGTGATCTTGGGAGTTTCTTCTTCCCTCTAACACCCCTAGCCATGCCAAGAGGCACCTCTAAATAACAGGGATAATGACCAATATGGCAGTGCCCAAGCGGGGGGCAGTCCATCACATGTGAAGTCAGTTAAGTGCTGCTTCACGTGTGCTGGATGTGGCCTCTGAGACTGGAGTTTGGCTGTGCTCCAAAGCCTTCTTTCTGGCTTCTGTCCTGGTGTTTTTATAGATGATATGCAGGTGTTACTGATATAATTTGTCCAGGAGTTGTATATGATGTCATGCATAATAATCTAGATTTTCCTACAGTCAATATAATACAAGACAAACCCTAAAAATGGAATCACTGATAATTACATAATAAAATAACATCTAGAAATAGCTTTTGTGCCTGTTACTGGGATGAGAGCATATGGTTATCTCTGATTTAGATTTGCTTTTGAAAGTTAATTTAATTTGGAATGAGAGATCAAGGCCAATATTTAGGAGCAAACATATGACTTTAATTTTAGAATTATGAAGAGAGATGATTCGATCTGTTTTGTGGATTTTAGAGATAAGGTGTTTGAAAGGACCTAGAGAAATGGTTTGACTTGAGATGGTTTGATAGGAGCAGATGCTATGGATTGAAATTAAGGGTGGGTTTTAAGCGCACTTAATCAAAATGTGTTTTCCAAGACTATTGTCTTGTGCAATTCACTCCAAGTACTTTGAACATCTACTTTTTATACTTTTCTCTTCCGAAACCAGTTTAGGTGGTTAGAACATACCAAATGACCTATCAGTAAAAAGGAATGGTTTCTGGGAATGTAATATGACTGTAAAATAACTTCATTTGGGGGATCTTATTATATCTAGGTTTATAATGAAAAATGCCAAAGCAAAATAACAACTGACCTAAATACAAATTTTAAGTCCATATCTCCCATAATTGGCATATAACCAAAGCAAAAACAAGAGAAGAAAAGGCCTTTAGGATCCTTGGAATTAATAAGATTTGTGACAGTTCCCATCTTGGTTATATAATAATCTTGCTCTTTCCAAAGAGCTATGAGGAGTCTGGTGAAAAATTCAGGAAGGCTGAATTAAATGAAATGTTCTAGAAAATGAGCCAGCACATTAGACTGGATGTGGCTGCTTTCTGTCCCTAAAATATCTCATCTTTGTTTTTACTTCTCTCATTTTTCATGTAGCTTGTAGACAGAAATATTTCTTTATATAAATGGTTTTTTCACTCAAAATTTTTTTGGATATTCTCAATTGTAGCAGTAATAATGAAGTTGATAATATATAATATTTATTGAGCATCTTCTCTATACTAGGTATTATTAAGTATTTTACATACATGATTATGGATCCTCATAACAAACTCTCGTATTTTCTCTGTCTTACATATTTGAGAGAACCGAGGTTCAGGGACGTTAACTGTTTTGTTCAGGTTCATATAGTTCTTCAGAGGTAAGGTGGGGATTTGAATACCGATCTGACTGGTTCTAATTCTCTGATGCTGTATTCCTTCTCCTGATAATATATGGTATTTTTTATGTATCAAACATAAGAGTGTGTCACACTTTCTCAGTTAACTGAATATCTACTCTGTAGATGCTATTTCTCTTTTTATAATTGAGGACTTAAGAAACCAAAGTTTGGAGAATAGAGTGATGTCGAAGTCTGCTCAACTAGAAAGAGGCACGGTTAGGACTGGACTTTAATCTCTGGATCCTCATCCGTGTTGCTTCCATTGTACAAACTTAGCTTGGCCACAAAACTGCAGATCGGGAATGCCTGGGTGGCTTAGTTGGTTAAACGTCTGCCTTCGGCTCAGGTCATGATCCCAGCGTCCTGGGATCGAGTCCCACATCAGGCTCCTTGCTCGCAGGGAGCCTGCTTCTCCCTCTGCCTCTGCCTGCCACTTTGCCTGTGTTCTCTCTCTCTCTCTGACAAATAAATAAATAAAATCTTAAAAAAAAACAACAACTGCAGATCGGCAGCAGCATTAGACATTAATGCAGTTTTCAAGTAGTAAAAGTCACTATTCCTAAAAAAACAGTCAAAACAATTAAAAAGAAGGAACCACTTAGTAAATAAGTACTACTGCCCTGTTTCTTCACCTTGTAGTTAGTGAAATCTAATTTAGTTTTTGGCTCTGGTCAAGGAAGCACACCAAATGTCTGTTTAAGAAAAGTCTTTTCGTCAGAGGCTGTATTTCTGTAGGCGTGAATTAGCCAAAAGCAAACAAGAGCAAAGAGGAGTCCATGGCTCTAAAAAAATTAGAAAGTCCTGGTGTGCGATATATAAAATCTGAAATTGTCACATGTGAGTTTGGAGAATTAGCTCCTAAGAGTCCATGGAACAACTAGATAGGTGCATAAGTGTGGAGATGGGTTTTTCTGTTTGAATGAGGGGTGTGACAATGAATTCTTTTCTAGAAGATCAGCTCAGATGATCAGTATAGCCCTAGATGTTTAGTGAGAATCAATATCTGTTGTAGGCCCAGGTTCCACTCAATGCCACTGTTGGTAATTGTGTGTGTGTGTGTGTGTGTGTGTGTGTGTGTGTATAGGCAGAAGGACAGGTAGAGGGAACAAGAGAGGAAATAAACAGAGTGCAACTAGGAAGTGAAAGAGAAGAGAGCAAGATCTCTTAAAGAAGAGCACATGGATGGATTATTTGCAGTTGATTCTACCTCTTGTTTTTACCTCAACTTGCTGAAAATATAAGGCCATTTTGACCTAGAACCTGTCAAAGTTAATCATCACTTTATGTGATTTTTCTGTAGCTTTTTGAGTTTATCATCTTTCATCTCTTGATCAAATGCTTTTCCCCTGGTTCTTCTGTATCCCTTTTCTTCATTTGTAATCTCTATTCCGGGCTACTTTAATCTCTGTTTTTCTTAAATCTTCTAGTTTTCCCCCAAATAAATCAGTAATTAAAAAAAGAAACAAAAACTGTGTATACTTATGACTTAATTAAGTCAAAATACCATTTGTAATAAGAACTGTGAATGGAATTAACTCTGCTGTTAAGTGACACAGACTCTCATAATGTAACAAAAACATTTGGAAAAAAAGGAAGGGCAGAGTTGTATTAGGCACATGCTAACAATTAGAATTAGTAATTGATGTGCTATTATAAACAAAGAATTTAAATAGAAATTACTACAAAAGATTCAGAGGGGTATATTTTTATATTGATTTGAGGATAAAACATACTGAAAATACAACACTTACCCCTAACAAATACATTTCTGTGTATTTGCTTGCTTATCATATTGACAGACTGCTTAATCAGAATGCAGACTTCACAAGGGTAGGGACATTGGGAGCAATTAATGAGAGAAGTTGCCACACGCGATGGAACCCTGCTCTGCTGAAAGATCTTAACTCAGTCTTTGATTATGGAGCCAAAAGCCAAACAAAATAAAAAGAGATAGACTGAATAACAATATCAGTTTATCACATGTATCTTGAAGTGTGTCTCTTACAGCAGAGATTGAAGTGACTCATTTAACAAATGCTAAGTACGTGCTATCACGCATGGTTCTTAGCATCAGAATTTGTCCAATATAATTCTATACGATAGAAGCACTTCTTTTCTCATTACTGCCTCCTCTTGCCCAGGCTGCTGAGGAAGAGGCTGAGCGTCTTGAGAAAAAGTGTCCCCTGCCTCTAGGCATAATCAGTCACTGCCAAAAGTGAGTTCTGACCATAACATTAACTGATTATTTGCTTCATGTTTGAGAAAAGATAAAAATGAATCAGCTTTAAAGTTTAGTGTCTACATGCCAAAAGCATGTAAGAAAGACTGGTCTGAGATTCTACAAAAAACCTAAAAATGAAGGAGAGAAGAGGAATACTTTATTTTTCATTTTTTATCAAGTTTTATTTATTGGGAGAGAGCGCTAGAAAGAGAGAGAGAGAGCAAGCGAGCGCATGATCTGGGGGAGAGGCAGATGGACAGGGAGAATCAGACTCCCTACTGAGATGAGCAGGGAGCCATATGGGGGCGGGGCTCCATCCCAGAACCCTGAGATCATGGGCTGAGCAAAAGGCAGACACTTCACCAAATGAGCCACCCACGTGCTCCAAAGAGGAACATTTTAAAATCAAACATTTAAAGGTTGTGGAGAAATGAGAAACCAGAATAAAATGATAAAGTATTCATGAGGGAATGGTTTTAGTAATCATCTCAGCACTTGGCTGATTTTGTAACAACCCATTTTTTTATAGAATTTTAAGATTTGACATAATTTACACTCCTATACTTAAAACTCTGCCCAGGAGGAAATATTTGGCATGCTTGATTTTCATGTTCTTTTTAAATGGGTATAAGATGATTAAAAATTAATTTGATTACATGGAGCTTTGTTGCATGGATGAAAAATAGAATCAATTTCATCTCACATTGGGAATCAGCTATCAAATCATAAAATTATGAGCTCACTTTCTATTAGATAAGAAATCACCTGGACCCTGTCCTTACTCTGACCATTTCTTGGATGCCTAAGAGGACATGCGCACCAGGCTACAATCACCAGTAAAAATCCCAGGCCCCAAGACAAGTTGAGACTGATGCTTTTTTCCTTTCGGTATCCCTCTCTCTCTCTTACTCTCTCTCTCTCTACATATATACATATATATCTTCAATAAACTCAGCTTTCACTTCAGAAAAATTAATTTGATTAGTTTCAAAATTAAAAAAATACATACAGAAGAGATAAGACAAACATAAAGTTAGCAGCAAACATTTAGTGTAGATCTTGTGACTCAAGGTAAACAGTACTATGATAATAAGCAAAGATGTTTAAACCACAAAGAATCATATTCATTGGCAATAAGCATCAACACTTTTGTTGGATGATAAATACAGTAAACATTGTTCACAAAAGGAGTTTTGTAATTATGTAGAGAAAGAATTCATGACTCTAAAGAATGACTTTACACAGAAAAGAAGATGATATTATGAGGACTTTTTTGTAATTACCAAAAAAAATGATTTCTTATCTGACAGTTGATAATTTTATGATTTGATACCTTGATCCCCAATCTGAGATGAAATTAAGTCTCTTTTTTTTCAGTTATGCAACAAAGCTCTATGTATAAGCAGTGCTTGGGCTAAGTTTCAATACTATATGAAGTATTGATGACTGCTTTCCTGCGTAGTGTATCTAGGGGTCTTTAAAAATCTGCCCCGCCTTTGGTCAAAATTAAAATATAAAATTATTGGTGAGACACCAAAGTAAAACATTACTTTAAAAAATAGCAAATATCAGGAAAAGAACCTATTCTGGAAAATGTCAAAATTTTTATTGAGGAAATGACTTTTTAAATTTTTTTAAATTTATTTATTTGTCAGAGAGAGAGAGCAAGCACAGGCAGACAGAGTGGCAGGCAGAGGCAGAGGGAGAAGCAGGCTCCCCGCCGAGCAAGGAGCCCGATGTGGGACTCAATCCCAGGACGCTGGGATCATGATCTGAGCCGAAGGCAGCCGCTTAACCAACTGAGCCACCCAGGCGTCCCAAGGAAATGACTTTTTAATATGAGACCTCAAGGATGAGTTGGAGTTCAAGTGAATAGTGAGAGAGGTCCCTTTCAGAATGGGGAATAGTGTGTGCAAATGACCCATTACAGAAAGGAATTGAGAGATATTTTAATAAATGTAGGGGAAAGATCAAGAATGCTTTATACCAAATTGTTAATACTAATTCCCTCAGGGAAAGTGTACTTTCATTTGCTCTTCTGTATAATTAAGTAATAGAATTATGGTGAATTCAAGCTTTATTCAAAGCAAAGAAATTCAAACTCTACTCAACACATACTTAAATTTAAGAGTGAAGACAGATGAAGAATGCTACCAGAAGGTCAGTTAATGAAACATTCCTTTTTAGAAGGTCTGACCTAGGGTGCTTTTCAAACATGGTGCTCTAAATTTAACAGGAATGCAAATTATCCTAAAATCTGATTAAAGTACAGATTCAAATTCAATAGATCCGGGCTTTCGGTTGAAGATCTGCATTTTGAACAAACTGCCAACTGATGGCAGTACTTGGCATCCTTGAGGAGCAGGGTTCCAAGTGATTAAAAGGACTATTAGAATTGAGAAACATGGAGGGCGCCTGGGTGGTTCAGTTGGTTAAGCGACTGCCTTCAGCTCAGGTCATGATCCCAGAGTCCTGGGATCAAGTCCTGCATCAGGCTCCCTGCTCCATGGGGAGTTTTCTCCCTCTGACCTTCTCCCCTCTCATGCTCTCTCTCTCTCACTGTCTCTCTCTCAAATAAATAAAATCTTAAAAAAAAAAAAAAAGAATTGAGAAACATTGAATTAAAGTGATTGGGTGTTAGGGTCACCCTGACCTTCTTCTCTGGTCTCTCTTTTCCACCTGACAAATCCTTTTCTCTAAGTCTCAGTTTAGGGAAGCCATATACATAAGTGTAGAGGTTCCTCCAATGGGTCTCAATAGCAGAGTTTCTTAAACAAGTGTGTAAAAGAATCCCTTGAGGGGATTACCAGATATGCAGCTTCCTTGACCCCCACTCCAGAGGCTAAGCATTAGTTTCGTCTAGAGTGGTATGTAGAACTTCATGATTTCCAGATACAGTATTTCCAGAAGACTCTGATGTAGGTGGTTCTGGGATTTAACTGAGAAATACTCTGTATTTTTATTGTCAAGCATGATGCTCCCGCAAATGTTTGGTATATAAATGAGTAAATTAGTATAGGCTCCCTTCCTCTTTTTATTCTGTGATTGTAAATGTTATAAATGCTCAGTCTAGAAAATAAAGAGATATTAAAAATATAGAAATGTAGAAAAATTTCACTGGTCATCCTTCCTCTGAAAGGCACATATTTTGTGATATTTAGCATTTTTTTTCTGGTGCTTTTTACTGTATATTTTGTCTCACTTGACTCAGAACATATTATATATGTATGCTACCTTAAATACTTTTTGGGAAATGAGGTGTTTTCCATTGCATTGTTCAAATGAATACATTATTTCAAAGGTTAAATTGAACAAACCTTGAAATTTTTACGTATATATTACAGACTCATTGACAGCAGACTAATTTACAAAAAAAAAATCATTACCTGAATTTGGGGTTTCTAAATTTTATATTTTCAGTTCATATTTCATCTCTTAAAGACCATTCCAAATTTAAAAAGGTCTGATTTCCCCAGAAATTTGCAACTGAAATATTTCTGTACGTAGCCACTTTTATTCCAGTAGTTAAGTTGCAATGATTTTTATGTGTTAGATATGTGTCACCTTTTTTATTTCTAGCCAAAAAACTGGCACTTAATTATTAGCTTTTTAGTGACCTGCCATTGATTTGAAGTTGTTGACATTTGTGCAGCACTATTGTGAGAAAGGTGCCTGCATATTTAACAACCTAGTATTACCTCTTTTGTCCTTGAAAAACCAGCCAAAGGCATCATCTTTTCACTGATCAAATCATGTGATCTTCTGTCACTTAGTATAGCAGAGAAAGCAGGTGAGATTCAATTCTTTGTACCAACAATGTTCTGCTTTACTCTTGATGCTTTTCTCAGTAGTATATTGGATAACTTACCTCTTTATTCCTTTTTTTCTCCAAGTGAACATAATTTGTTTATTACTCTCCCCATTATGTTCATGGACAGATTTAAAACTCAATTTGTATTTTAAGTCAGTGAACAAATGCTGTTAATTGATAGAAGAGGACAAATTGATTTCCTAAAAGAGACTTGAATTGAATTGAACAATAATATAGCCCTAAGTAGCCCAGAAGATTTAAAATAATTTTTTCATTGATCTGAATTACTTTCCAAGAAGTAGATTAGCCATCAAGAAAAAAATGAGTCAGTTATATAAAGAACATATGAAATGTGTCTCCCCATTCTCAGGGAAATTTCTTGAACTTTGTGATCAGAGGTATTTGTTGTTTTTCAGCTTTGATAGCAGTGATGATGCATTTCTTCTCCAGAAGGAAATTGTGTACAAAATAGAAGAATAAACTGTAACCTATATTTGGGTTTGGAATGCTCAGTTAGAACTTTTAGTGCTTTAAGATCCAGTTCTGATAGTCAAAATAGCATGGAGTAATCATTAAGTAAAAACAGGACTGGTGGTTTCTCATTTTGGGTGATTCATTCAGGCCTGGGGTGACAGGGAGTGAGCATAATCAATGTTTTTATGAGCTTTCTTCATCTTCAGGTATCACTGTGCCAGATTAACTGAAATGACTTTTAACATTACCCTGAACTCATGTCTCTACATATCTGAGGCGTATTCAAAAACTTCAATTCTCTCAACTTTAATGTCCAAGCAGAGAGAGATGACACATGATGATTTGAATCAATTGAGGGCTAAGAAACATACTATTGTGAGTTGTTTGCTATTGATCTACTCATGCAATGACTATGTTTGGATCATCAATTTATAATCTAGTGGCCAGATTGACCATACCAGTGATTGGGAAAAAAAAAAATGCAGAGACAGATAGCTAGCTAGCTAGCTAGCTAGATATGTGCTTAAATACTTCTAGTAACTCTCAAGACAGAAAAGATAAGAAAATTCATCTTTAACAGTAAACTTTACATTTTGGAAGATTGCATTTCATAGACATAGGACTGACTTTTTCTGTAAGAGTTTAAGACTCATAAATATTCAATTCTAGAGGAGGAATAATGTATATCTCTAGGTTGTACATTGCATAGGCAAAGTTTTCAAAGGCTAAATGTACTCATCAGCCTTATGTTTGTAAAATACTGGTAAAAGAAATGTGTTTTTAATTTTTTTTTTGGATGTTCCCAGGAGGCAGAGACCCTTCAACTTCTCATTTCAAATTCATTGGAAAGAGAAATTGGAGTCAATCATTTCCAGGAACCAGGGATCTCTGTTTTTAACCTCTGCTGATTAAGACCACGTTATTTAATAGGAAGAATGTGAACTGAATGTACCTTTTTACTCCTGAACCATACTTATAGGTTTTTATGATACTAACAGGGTATGTTCTTGAATAGATGCATGAACAATAAATCACTCTTATTTGAGTTCAATAAGGAGCATTGTTGGGTCAGCTTTGAATTGTGCTTCTATTTTGTGCTTTTCAAGGGAAATTCAGTTAAAATAAAGTCTTGTGTCTTAAAAAAATTTCATTTTGCTAATGTGGATCTTTGAAATTTGTTCAAGTAATAAGATTGGGACAGGGAAGCAAGTTGGTTAATGCTAAAGAGAGAAAAACAGTAAGTCATAACTTAAGCTGGTCATGAAGAAGTTGGCACCTGACCAAAGCAAATGAGATGCAGAGAGTGAGAAAGAATAAATGTGGTTGGTGGGTGCAGAACAGTGTGACAGAAGGAAAGTGGTGGTCAAGAGCTGTCAAGAGCTTTGTAGAAGTGGGAAATAGAGGGCACAGAAGCAGAGGGAGATCTTCTTTTAGGGAAGGGATCAAAAGTATATAAATGTATCAGAAATGAGGAGAAGGTACCATTAGTAAAATATGGATGTGCCAGAATTTGGTAACAGAGACTTGGAAGAAAAAAAAAATTACCTGGTTACAAATTCAGAACAAGGTTTGGCAATGGATACCCATGAGAGTAGGAGAAAAATAAAGGAAAAACAGCTGTTGTGTAGATTTAAATGACAAGATAGAATTATGGGGAATAAGAAGACCCCAGGTCTCTGAAAGAAAAGGCAAAAGCAGACCGTGTCTCTCTACATCAGGGCAGATGGTATTCATGGATGATGAACTACCTGGAAGAAGGCAGCTGAGTCAGTGGGAGGAAGGCCGCTAATGGCCAGAGCACTTGGGAGGAGACAGTACCTGGATTTTCCCACATCTGTTGGCTAGCCTAAATCTTATTTCTTCTTTTTCTTCTGAGACCCAAATCGCTTTCTTCCCTCTCTGCAGGTTCTTTAAACAATAACAACTTTAAAAGACTCCAGATGGTTTTGAAAAAACTTGAAAGTCATCCAAGGTGCACTGTAGGCCTTTGTAGACACTCCATGTGGAGCCAGTCTGAAAACTCTATAGTTTTTCTGTTTGGATTATGTTTTGGGGCTGAGCTGAAGTTGCCAGAACACACACACACAAAATTTAAAAATTAAAAGTAAGGCAGCTCAGCCCATGTACACTCAACAACAGAAGGACAGCATGAGTTCTTGTGGTCCCCTTGGCTTTGGTACAGTGTGGTATCATTGGCTTTGTATATTGTTCTGTACCCTCTCTGGCCTTGCTGTGAGCAGAAGGCAGAAGACACAGAGATCAGTGGAATAACTCATTCCCTGCCTCTCACGTTTCAATGTATCACCCACTCCTTCAGTGGTTTTTCTGTGCTTGCATAGAAAATTTAACCCACCATGGCTTCATTGGGAATATATTAGATTCATACACTCAACCAATTTTGCCTAGTTTTTTTGAGGACTGCTATATAGAAAGCCAATCTCAGGAGTGAGCTATGTTGAAATGACTTTAATAACAACCAACAAATATAAGCAGCTACTTTGAGCAGATGGATAGACTATAGAAGGCTGAATTTTAAATTATGTTTTTCAATGAATTAAGGGAGTAAGAATTGAAAAATAGTATAAGGATTGTTTAGATTTACTGGTTTCTTGGAAAGACAGAACCCAAAGAATCCAGAGCTTTAAGATAATATCAAAACATGAGACCTTTGAAGGATAAAATACACATGTGGATTCACATTCTGGATAAGTAGGGTGTGTGTGTGTGTGTGTGTGTGTGTGTGTGTGTTTAAAAGAGAGAGGAGGAGAGACAGAGAAAGAGTTATGGAGAAGAGAGGTAGAATAAAATGGTTGTTCTCTTGATGTGTTAACTGATTTATAATGATGATTTGTGCTGAAAATATTTTTTTTCCAGCCTGTCCAGCCCCTCTATCTGTAGACAGGTTGGCAGGGAAGAACATGTGGGATGGCTGTGGAAGGAGAACGGGTAGATAGAAAGGTCTAAGTGAGGGGAAAAAAAAAAAAAGAAAGAAAGCACGGTCTGGGTGTTACATGAGTGTTACTTTTTGAGTATGCTTAAACTTAGGGGGAGATACTTTATTTTTAACACTATTGCAACAGCAGTAGTTCTTGTTTCCTATATGTGGACATGAGGCATGCGGGATGGATGGGTACTTGAGAAACTGGTTCAATTGGCACAGTTGATCCAGTTGAAATATCCTTGCTTTGAGTTAAATTTTCAGCTCTTTCCAGTCAGTGACTTAATGACAGTTACCAGGATTTTTAAAAATAACTCTAGTCATTTAGTTAAAAAATTTCAGTTACATCCTCATGTCACCAAGGAGGCTCTTCGCACTCCAGTAATAGGTGTCGTAAGAAATCCTTGAAACAGTTGTTAGTTCATCAAGGAGAATTAGTTGGTGTGTTCATGATTGCTCCTTGTTTTTCTCCAAACCCACATCAAGAAGCTTTTCAAGGGATTAAGGGCAGCTTGCAGATTCAAAGAAAACTGAAATCACATACTGGTTATTAATAGAGTCCTCATATCGTCAAGAAAGTATGTAGACACAAGCAGAGACTTCTGTACATTATACAGTGATTAAAAATCACCAGTAACGGGACACATGGGTGGCTCAGTCGGTTAAATGGCTGCCTTCAGCTCGGGTCATGGTCTCAGGGTCCTGGGATCGAGTCCCACATCGGGCTCCCTGCTCAGCGGGGAGCCTTCTTCTCCCTCTCCTTCTGCTGCTCCACCTGCTTGTAAGCTCACTCTCTCTCTCTGACAAATAAATAAATAAAATCTTAAAAAATCACCAGTAACTATGTCTTTTGGAGCAATGTGCTGTCTAATGATATGTGAATCTGAGAAGAAGAGGGAGTTCCACAAATTTGTTTTCAGCTCTTGTGAGGCAAGGACAGTGTTTTCCTAACTTCAGTCACACATGCTCCAACTTCATAGTTTTCACAACATCTAAAATCACTCGTACTGCTGTTTACTAAATATTTGCTTTAAATTGACTCACTTTAGCTTGAATCAGTTTATTTGAAACAAAATTAAATGCAATGAAAATAATTGATATTGTTGAATTCTGGCTACATACCACTATTGTCTAAGGTCTGACCTTATTTCTCTTCTCTTCTGTTAAAAAAAGAGAAAACTAGCAGTGTTAGAGGAGTATGTGCCACTATTGCAGAACTGAGACTTCCTCCTGGAGGGAGTCATGATTAGGGAAAAATAAAAGGCAATAACAATGTCATTTAGAGTGAAAATCTTGAATCTCCTGTAAACATTTGCAGGACACCCAGATCGTGTTCTGTCCTGTCCCCGCAGGGCAGGCCTCCCATCTCCATGTGACTCTGGAGGAAAGCAAGTGGGTCATCACCGTGATGCCAGGTTACATGTTCACCTGAGTCCCTGCTAACACAAGATAGGTGATTCTCCATGAGTTCTGCACCAGGGACCTGCCCAGCGGAATGGGAAAGGGGGCCACTGGTGCAAGGCTGCTATCTTTCTTACTTTCCCAGCATTCCTCTCCCATAGGAGCTTAGGGAAGCACACTTAGGATGAGATGGTCTAGAGATGAAACTTTTGGTTCTTTTGCACAACTTGTCTAACATCTTCTCTGACTGCTTTATTTAAAATAATGTCACCCTGCATCTTTTCCTACTGTATGTATGTATGTATGTATGTATGTATACTGTGGCACTAACTTCAGAAAGGAGTTAGTAAAAAGGGATTTCACTTCACCTTTAAACATTGATATTTGTGAAGATCCATTGAAATATAAGTGATACGATGTACGACAGATACAAAGTGAAAAATGTGCATTTGTTGTCTGAAAAAAACATAATCATTGGCACGGAGTTTGTGGCCATATTTTGTGGGGGAGGGGAATAAGACTGATGTTTCTATCCTGCTACAGCTGGTGGGAGAGGCTTAGCAGCAGGTCTTCTCACAAGTATCATTGACTTGTCACATGTCACCGTAATTGATATTCTGGACCCTCTGCAATGAAGTGATGAATCCACTCAGGAGCAGTGAAGTCTGCTTACCTGTGTGCCTAAGCAGAGCATGGCCCTTCTGCGAAAGCTCACATGAGGCAATGAGGTGGGCAGCAGACATTCCTTAGTGCTGGATGCACTAGGTGTGTTGCTCAGAATGTGACTCTGTTTGATAAATAATGGGTATATAAAAAGAACAATAAAGGAAGGAGAAAAGTGTGGTCCAGCTGGTTGGAGAGACCCAGGTCCAACAAGGCCAGGCAGCCAATTGTAAGGCTTTGATCGGCCAGTGTGCAGGTTTTTCCCAAGTATATTTCATGGTCATCACTCCAGGATCCCACAGGACTGGTTATCTGACAGGTTCACTGTGGGCTCTCAGGGAACCCTTCTATGTGGCTTTCCTGGAATGACACACAGATTCCTGGCCCTTTCTCAGCAAAAACGTAACATCAGAAAAGTCAAGGGCTGTTGTTCCATTCACTGAGAGACTCCATGCCAGAGCGGATATTTTTTGTAACATGTGCAGTCTTTACAGTTGCCTGATGGAATGAGTGACACAGTAAAAAGAATAATGAACCATGTTCCAAGTCCTACCTTTTCATGAACTTCAAGAGATATTGATACTTTTCTGGGTCTCTGTTTCCTTCTTGTAAACAGAAGGAGTTGGTTAAGAGGTCTTTGAAGTCCCTTCCCACTCTAGCACTCAATAATTAAACGGCCTTTGGATGTTTGTTCCAGCCCTAACAGTTGTTTTATTCTGAAGGACAAACAGATAAGACCCAGATGAGGAAAGAAGAGCTAATGATTTGAAGCTTGTAAGTTAGTGGCTAAATAATGATTTTCATACCTAGGATGCAAAACCATTAAAAAGTCACTTTTCCTAATTAGTCTGTAAGTAGATATCTGCAGACAAAATGCAAACACCTCTGAGTTATTGCCCAGCATGCGAGAGCAGTACCCCATACTTGTTCACGTACTTGCTCACGATGTTTTAACTTTTGTAATAATTTTTTCATTCTTTAGTGAGGACAAAAGATAAGCTTTAATTTTTCTCATTTTAGAGTTCCTTGAAATAGCATCCTTGGTCTAGAGCCAACAGGATTCTCCTCAAATTTTAATTCGATGCTCCTAGTGACTCACACTTAATTGGACACACTTCTTGGCTCAGACTGTTGATAATTAGTCCATTAAACATTAGGGTCTTATATACCCTCAAGCCCCCCAAATAAATATTGCAGCAGTGATAGAGAGATGTAATTTATTTTAATAGCTCTCCTAAAGTTACCCAAATATAGGGATAGCAATTTGTGGTGCTGTTCTCTGTATCATTTCCTCCCTACTCTTTAGCCCAAGGCTCCCAATACTCCAGACTACAAAATTCCAAGGATTGACAGTGTCATCAAGGAAGACTGTTTCATCCCCACCATGAGCCAGTGACAAAACTAGAGCTGAATTCAGGGTTGGTTTTCTGACTCAAACTGGAGTTGGAATTTGACACTCTAGGTGTTAGTTCTGAGTTTACTACTAATTAACAAGAGGATGCTACTCTTGTGCCTTGGATTTCTGGTGTAAAATAAAGGTGTTAGGTTAGAAAATCTGGGACATCTCTTCCTGTTAAAAACAAAACAACAGAAAACATTTCTTTTTATGTCCAGGGAATGAGATTAGGATGGGAAGGAAAGAGTGAATGAGATATTGGAAGGGAAGCAGGGAGTGAAAAGAAATGTGGGCTTAGTGTGGTCTCAGCTCTTCAATGGTTCTTTCTGAGCAGGAAAGCAAGGGCTTGGCGCGGGGGGCGGTGGGGGGGGAGGTCTACAGATGATAGTAACATTCCATTCCTGAAACCAGGTGAATGAGCATTATTTGCATTGTTACTCATACATTACTCATTTTTGCAGGCTCTTTTTACCTAGCCACTACTTAGGACACACTAAAACTAAATTTAAAATATAGAAGTATGAATAATAAAATAGACTCTTTAAAAAGAAAAAAAATGAAGCATGCAGTACCTTTATGACTACACTGAGTATTTTTTAGTTTGTTTTTTGTTTTTTTTCTCCATAGCATGTTCTGCCGTTATGACTTTTTCTTGGTCCCTCATGAAGTGTGATCACTGCTTACCTGTCAGGCTTCATCTCCCACCTCTCTTCCCTCAGCTCTCCTCTCAGCAATTTCAGACACAGATCCTCATCATTGTCTTTCTACATGTAGTTTTTCTGTCTGGAATGCCTCCTCCCAGCCTGCTCCGAAAATTTCTACCTCTTTTTTCAGTTCTGTCTCACGTGTTTCTGGGAAGCCTTCTCCATCTTGCGCTGGCAGACTTGGCCACTCCTTCACCTCTGTGTCAGTAGACCTTGTGACTCACCCTTTCAAGCAGATGTATATTGTACTGATTTGCATATCTGGTTCCTGCTGGATTGGAAACTCCTTGAGGGGGGAAATTAAATTTTTGTTTGCTGTCAGCGTGCCTTCTACCTACGCATATTCCTCTGTCTCATCTGTCTCTCCATTCTTTCTCTTCATTTTTTCATGTGTACTTCAGATGGTTTCAAAATATGGCTGTAATTGAAACGTGGTAATAAATACATACAGAATAGATCTTCATTAGTGCCAAAGGAAGGGGCAGCAGGGAGTACTGGAATAGTGGAGAAGAGCATTGAATAATCAGAGGTGAAAAAGCTTTTGTTAGTGGGACCTGGGCTTGACATTAGGAATGCTGAGACTGGTGGGGAATGTGGGCCACCAGCTTGGTCACAATGACTATTTGGGGATGACTGAGGAGGAGTCACAAAGTTTCTTAAAGTTGTTCCTTGGGCACTTGTTGTTACTTTTTATTATATCGAGTCAAGTATAAGATTACTCCTGGGGAACATCTTTAAGTTTAGATTTGTCAAGACATTGATTAACATTTAAAGTAGTTTCACCTTTCCAGTTTCAGGAGAAACACACATACTTGCATACACACAAAAGCCAAAGTACACCTAATTTGTTGTTGAGGTGTTGTTTCTATGTTTTCCTAAGTACTCTCCCACCTTCATTTGTCATTGCTCACCTCTATTTTAATTGCATCAAGCTAAAATAGTTTGTCCCTGGTACCATTTTTTCATTCATATTTGCTGCACTCCTAGAATTCCTTACAATTTTCTCATACAAATACTGTGTATCTTTCAGGAGCTAATTGAAACTCCCTTCTATTAAGTTATTGGTCATTGTAGTCTTTACTTAGTTTATATCAGTGTTAATGACATCTAGACTCTCCATGCTGACTTAGCTCTTTCCGTTCATCCCAGACCATTTGTTCCATTGATGTGGGCATCAACTAGTCAGCTGGAGAGCAAGCACAGTGAAGCCAAGGCCCTTCTCTTACACCCATAGCTTCTGTATCCTTGAGCTCCACTGTTTTGCTAAACATGTAATCTTCACTTAATAAAATACTTACTTGATGATGTGGTTGATAATGGGGAAATCACCCACTAAGATTATCTGATAATCTTTGATAATTACCACTCTATAATCAAGTTCTGATTCAAAGTCTGAATTTACAGACCAAGTTTCATATCTCGTCCTTAGTGTCAGGAAAGGAGAAAAAAATATGAGAATGGCTCAACTTCTGAAATTCTCAACTTTGAAAAGTGTTTATTCTTAAAATAAAGAAAAAGGTAAGAAGTGAACTGTGAAATAGTCCAGGCTTCCACCTTGAGGTCCAGGATTAGGATTGTTTCATCACCTTGAGTTCTATGAGCAACTAGCCAGTAGTTATAGGTTTTGGGTTTTTTGTTTTTGTTTTGGTGTTTTTGTTTGTTTGTTTGTTTGTTTTAAAGATTATTTATTTATTTGACAGAGATCACAGTAGGCAGAGAGGCAGGCGGAGAGAGAGAGGGGGAAGCAGGCTCCCTGCTGAGCAGAGAGCCCGATGTGGGGCTCCATCCCAGGACCCTGGGATGATGACCTGAGCTGAAGGCTGAGGCTTTAACCCACTGAGCCACCCAGGTGCCCCAGGTTTTGTTTTTTGTCGTTGTTGTTGTTTTGTTTTGTTGTTGCATTTGGGTTGAGTTGATCATAGTTTTGCATTTCTTAATGTGGGATCACTATTCAGATTTTATATATTTTTTCTTCCCAATTTAGAAAAAAATTAATTTAGTCACATTTCTTATTAGTACCTAGAAGCTTTTAAAAATTTATTATAACCTCAGTATTATTAATTCTGTAATGAATACATTTTGCTTATAAATCTCCACGCAAATCTTCAATCATTTCCTAGGGTTAGACTCATAGAGGCAGATTTTCTGGGTCAGAGCACATAGACCTGCTTAAAGTGCATGTTTTAGAAAAAGGAAAGAAAATTATGATTTGGCATGTGATGCTGCGGAAGGGGAATGTTATGGCTTGATTTTTTATAGATTTTTATCCCCCCCTCCACAATCCTTTCTTTTCCTTTTTTAAAACTTAACCTTCTAATTATATCGGTTTTCCTTTATCATCTACCATAAAAGGATGCAAGTGTAGTATACTGAAAGAGCCCTGCCAGGATGCCATTTTGTATGGTGTATTTCATAACTCATTTTGACGACTCTGGATAATATTCATGTCAGTTCAACGCAAGCTGCCTTTATCATTTCCTAGAATGGTTCTTCATTTCAGGATGTTATGAAGACAGAAGTAGGATTAGTTGATAACGAATAAACCCACAGTCTCATGAGAACTGTAAATGTGACTGTAAATTTAAGTATAGCTTTTCAGAATAATTCATAATTTAAATGTATATACATAGTCACATGGCTGTTAATTACTAGCATATGCTGCTATTAATATGCATTCCATCCTCACTAAGGAATTACTGAAAGCCACAGTTTGATGTTTCTTAAAAAAGTAGTCTTGCTTATATTCCCAACCTCAGTGCCGCCTGCTTTGCACAGATCACCATTTGCTGATTGTCCTTTGTGAACCCAACACAGTTGTCTCCCTTGAGGTCCCTGAAGTGAAGGAGAATCTGTCTCTGCCTCCACACTTGCTGAAAGTTCATATTAAGCAGGTTCAGGCATCATCAGTTTCATTGCTAGGGAGCTTTTACTGCTTTCCATGAGCTCCGTGAAATTCCTGTCTCTAATTACTTCCTAGTGAGATGTGACTTCTTGTCTTTGCTGCGGGGCTCTGCACTTCTCTGGTTCTTTAATCTGAGAACACTGTGTTCTCTGGCTTGCTTCTCCTGGGTTCTGCCTGTATGTGTTCTGGATTAAATTTTGCTCTGGCTAATCAAGAGCATAACTTTCTGATGAGAGTTTGAGCTGAAAATGTTTTTTTGCCATAATAAACTTGGATACCATGACATTTACCTCTCCTTTGTGGTCCCACAGAACCCAGAGCATATTTCTACTGTCCTAATCTCTTGAATATTTACCTCATCTACATATTAAAGTACAAAAGTCTATGTTTTTCTTTTATCCATCCAACATCTTGCTTGATGGGTATAAAATTTTGTTAAACTATTTGTTGTTAAGCTGCTCTCAGACAATTAAAATAGTACTTAGTTATTTTGGGTCAGTGTTTTGCTTCATTACATTTCACTCTTGGAGATTACATTTATTCAGAAAATATCAAGTATTGACTCAGTGCCCAGAATGAGTTTTGGTGTGCTTGTATGGTAGCCCACGGAATGCTGTCACTGATCTGCATGTAGAAACTACATTTTCAGAACTAATTTCGGAACATGGTGTGACCCTAATTTTTTTTTCAGTTAATAGATTTTTTTATATAAATAGACTTACAAATATATAAAGGTCAATTCAAATTGTGATATCCCTTTATTGTATTGTTACAATTAAGTAAATGCATACGGTGCTATTGGGATTATATCTACAAGGATGGATGAAGGGATATAATGGTAAAAAAGAACAAACAAATTTGGTGGTTTAAGACAACTGTGTTCATTTTTCACTTGTGCTACATGTCCGTTTGGATTGGCAAGACTCTGTTTTATTGTTTTTGCTTTGGTGTGTAGGCTGATGAAGGCTCTACAATCTGGAGCATCACTACTTTATACAGGGAGGCAATGGTGAAGCACCAGAGTTCTTAAAGACTTCAAGCAGGAACCAGAACACATTATTTCAGCTTGTATGTTATTAGCCAAGAAAATTCACATGGTTTTCTCAATTCCAAAGGGGTGGAGTAGCAAAATTCATTTGCCCAAAAAGAGAAGAAATATTTGATATTCAGAACTAATGACCCCTCTGTATTCTACTATCAAATATTCAGCTCACTTCCCCTCCCTCTGCCGAGTGACATAATAATACCATTTCCAGAGAATGGAAGACCAACAGTGGAAGCACTCATAATTTCACAAAAGGGCATGGATGAAGCAAATGTGGACTGGCTGGAAATCAAGATTAGGAGGGTCTGCTAGTACAGCAGGCAAGGGACTGAATTTCAGAGATGCACTTGGAATTGGCAGGTCTTAAATCATTGGGTGCATTCTTTGGCTTCATGTAGGCTAGAGGTTTAACCTAGGGATACAAGTAAAATAAGCATCAGTTACAAACATGACCATAAATCAGAGTAGAATAAGACTGTCCTCTATAAACACCACCGAAAAAAATTTTAGCTCTTAGAATGCTCATTTGCTCTTTTATATCTTTAACTAAGGAAGAAGAAGAAAGCTTACATACATTGTTTGAAGACAGAACATGAAGGAGACCCACAGTGTGCTTGTTTTGCCTTAGTAAGATCTAGGAATCTTCACAGAGGCTCTTTTTATGTAAAACAATTATTCTTAGCCTTTTTGACTCACATGCCCTGTCTAGACTCTAATAATGCAATTCAATAAAGGAAGGGTAGCCTTTTCAATTATTGAATCTTGACCTAAATTTCATACTTTATACAAAAATTAACTCAAAATTATTCATGTAGTTAAAAGTAAAATAAAACTACAAAACTTATGGAAAAGTCTTTAGGGTCTAAGATTAAGAGGAATCCTTAAACTGACACTAAAAGCAAGATCTATAAAAGAAAAAAAATGATAAATTGGAGCTCATTAAAATTAAACAATTATACTCTGCAAAAGTTCCTGTTAAGAGAATGAAAAGATAAGCTACAGACAAGGAGAAAATACCACATATCCCCATATCCAATAAAGAATCAATATCTAGACTGTATAACAACCTCTCAAAATTTAATAGTAAAAGCAAGCAAAAAATCTAATTAGCAAATGGGCAGAAGACATTAAGACATATTTTATGAAAAGGATGGAAAATAAGCTCATGAAATAATACTCAGGATGAGTCATTTGGGAAATGCAAATTAAAACAACAGTGAGATACCACATATCAGTCAGAATGGCTAAAATAAAGAATAATGGCAACATCAAATGCTGAAGTGGGTTCAGAGAAACTGATCACATGTTACTGATAGCAGTGGTGCAGCAGCTCTGGAATATAATTTGGCTGTTTCTTATGAAAATGAGTCATATATCTTAGTTTGTTTGGGCTGTCATAACAAAGTAGCACAGACTAAATGGCTTAAACAACAGAAATTTTTTTTTCTTATAGCTCTGGAGGCTGGAAATCCAAGATAAAGTTATCACCTTTTGAGATCCCTGTCGTTGGCTTGCAGATGGCTACACTGCCGATGTGTCCTCACATTGTTGCCCCTTGGTTTCTGTGTGGTCTGTAGCTTAATCTCCTCTTCTGAGCACATGGTCTTGTTGGATTACGGGCCACCTTATGACCTCATTTACCTTAATTACCTCGTTAAAGGTCTATTTCATACTACAGTTACCTCACATTCTGAGGTACTGGGGTTAGGGCTCCAAATATGAGTTAAGGAGACACAGTCCAGCCCACAGTGCCATGCAACTACCATATAATCTAACAGTTGCACTCAAGCATTTATCTCAGAAAAAGTAGGATATATGTTTTAAAAATCGGTACATGAATGTTTGTAGGGGCTATCTTCTAAAGATAGACAACTAAAACTGGAAGTGAGCCAGATGGCTTTCAATGGATAAATGGTTAAATATGGTACATCCATACCATAGAATACTACTCAGCAATAGAAAGGAATGAATTATTTATACATACAACTTGGGTGACTCTCTAGGGAACTGTGCTGAATGAAAAAAATCCAGTAACAAAAACCATACTGTATCATTTCATTTATATATAAATTTGAAAAGATGAAATTCTGGGGTAGAGAATAGTGATTTCCAGGGATTAGGGTTAGGGGATGAGAATAGACAAGTGGTTGGGGTTTCAAAAGACCAAGATGAGAGATTCTCATGGTGACAGAAGTATTCTGTATCTTGACAGTATTAATATCAAGCAATTTTTGTTGAGTATTTTTGTTTGCCCATTTTGTCTTAATGGGTCTTGCTGGGCGTTTATTAATGTAAATGATCTTTTAAAGAAACAAAGTTTAGTTTTGTTGATTTTCTGTATTTGAGGTCCATCTTCTTTTCCATTGATTTCTGCAAATATGTCTCTCAAAGCAGATCCTGTGAAAGACTTTGCCATGCAGGGGATTTATTAGAGATTAATTCCTATGGTAAGGAGGAGGCTGAAAGCTCACTGGTCAGAAGAAGTTGGTGATCTAGCCTGAAAAAGTTCAGATGACCCTACAGCGAGACTGATGGGTGAATAGGCTGTCAGAAGTGTCCTGCATTGGGCTCGGATATCTGGAGCTTCGTATCTTCACCTAAGTCAGTCACTGGATATGGACTGCCCAAGAAGGACATGCCCTTGGGTGAAGAGGTTCTCTGTAATTGAGACAAACCCCAAAGGTCCTGGACCACTAGAGGCTATCTGCTGATAGCTGGGGAAATCTATCATTATAATTGATAGCAATGGGTGGTTGAAGGGCCATAACTCTGGATTCACCACATTTTCCTTTCTTCTTCCTTTGAGAATATTTTTTTCTTTTACTAGACACTTGAGTGAGTCACTTAGATTATTGCTTTTGATCCCTTGCTATTTCTGGTATAAACATCTAAAGTCAGTCCCATTTTCCTCTAGGCGCTACTTTAGCATCATCTCATAGCTTCTGATATGTTGTATTTTCATTATTTCTTCTTGAAAATATTTTCTGATGCCCATTTTGATTTCTTCTTTGACCCATGGGATATTTAGAATTATGTCACTAATTTCCAAATGTTGGGGACTTCCTAGTTAATTTTTTGTTATTGAGTTCTAGATAATTTTCTTTTTTTTCTTTTTTAAAGATGTTATTTATTTATTTGAGAGAAAAAAAGGGGAGAGGGAGCATGAACAGGAGCAGAAAGAGACTCTTTGATGAACCGGGAGTCCGGTATGAGGCTCAATCCGAGGCCCTTGGGATCATGATCTGAAGCGAAGGCAGACACTTAACCAGCTGAGCCACCCAGACACCTAGAGTTCTTGATTTTTCATTGTGGTTAGAGAACATATTCTAAATGAGTCAATCTTTTGCAACCTACCAAGAGTTAGTTAAATTTGGATGCCTGGCTGGCTCAGTTGAGTGTCCGACTCTTCATTTTGGCTTAGTTCATGATCTTTGGGTCTTTGGATCTTTGGATGTTTAGATCTTTACTAGTAAAGATCTAAAGATCTTTGATCTTTACTACTCATCAGGGAGTCTGTTTCAGATTCTCTTCCTTCGCCCCTCCCCCAACTGTGCACATGCTCTCTATCAAATAAATAAATTAATCTTAAAAAAAAAAGAATTCGCTAAAGAACACACATATCGTTTGCATTGTTGTTATTTCATGTGTATTTGAAAAATATGTGTATTCTCCACTGTCTAGTTGTTGTGTTATATAAATATTAATCGGGTCAGGTTTGTTAATAGAGTTTTCAATTCTTCTACATTAGCTATTTTAAATACCTTGCTTTATCTCTGGCTGAGATACATATGTGTAATTTTCTAATTATGATGGTGAATCAATTTCTTTCCTTTTAGTTCTGTCAGTCTTACATCATATATTTTAAGCTAGCACATGAGTTTCGTATACATTTAGACTTGTCACATCTTCCTGAAAAATGGACCCTTTAATCATTGTGATATATCTCATTTTACTGTCAGTACCTGTGCGGCATAACCTTTTCCATCCTCTACTTTTCTTCTATCTATGTCCTTATGTTGAAAGTGTCTTTTAAAGATAGCATATACCGGGGTGCCTGGGTGGATCAATTGGTTAAGCGACTTCCTTCAGCTCAGGTCATGATCCTGGAGTCCCGGGATTGAGCCCCGCATCGGGCTCCCTGCTCGGTAGGGAGTCTGCTTCTCCCGCTGACCTCTCTCCTCTCATGCTCACGCTCTCTCTCTCTCTCTTCTAAATAAATAAATAAAATCTTTAAAAAAAAAGATAGCACATACTGACTGAGCCATGGTTTAAAAAAAAAAAAATCTCTTCTTTTAACCTCCATCTTTTAATTAGAGTATTTAGGTTTCTCTGTTAGTTTTCCTTTTAATATAATTGTGAGTATGCTTAAGCCTGTTGTTTTGTTTTCTGTTTTTTTCCATCATTTTTGGTTGTTTCATCACTTCTGTGGTGCCTTCTTTTGGATGATTCAGGTATTTTTACTCTATTTTATGTTTTGTCATCTTTTGATTAGCACAGTTTTATATTTCCTGTTATTGTTTATGCCCTATATTAAAGTATGTGTCCTTAATAAAATCTCAAATTAAAATTTTGCCATTTCAGAAATAATGGAAGACACTTTCACATGGGCCTGCCTTTTCTGCTCTTGTTCTCATATAGTTTACTTTTATGTATATTATAAATCCCATCAAGCATTATTATTTTTTCTTTAAATAGTCTTTCTGCAAAGTAAAAAAATTTCATTTCATGTTTACCTCTGCATTTATTCTGTTCTGTCTCTTTCTGCAATTCCATGCTACCATGTAGAATAATTTTCTTTCAGTCTGAAGAAAGTCATTTAGTATTTCTTATAGTATGGCTCTGTTGGCAATAAATATTCTCATCTTGTCTGAAAATACCTTTACTTAGCTCATATTTTTAAAGAAGTTTTTGCTAGATACATGATGCCTGTCTGATGTAGTTTTTTTTTTTTTTTCTCTTTCACCATTGCCTTATGTCTTCCACTGTTAATGTTAAAACCTCAGCTCTAATTTTCTTTGTTGTTCACCTAAGATAATATTTATCTTCAGCTATCTGGTGGAAGTCATGGCCATTATGATGGGAGGGAAAAGAAAAATGTATTGATCAAGCACTGTTTCCTCTTGGTAAAAGAAAACAAAAAATAAAAAAACCAAGCCACTAACTTGGTCCAACAGCCTGTATTATCTCACTGGCAATAGGTAAGCTCTTGGGAGGGAAATAAGAGCTATGGACTGCTGGGCTTGGAATAAGGGTGTGTTGGGGAATTCCCATGAATAGTAAGAGAAATCTGCAGCAGCAGCTGCATTGACCCCTTTGGTGTGCAGAGGTGGCAAGGGCAGTAGTGATCTACCTACATGGCCCTAGGAATAATGTAAGCTTTTTAAGGCCTGTTCCAGAGAGGAAGCAGGTAAATATATAGATCTCAGTAAACACATAACCTTAGTCTGGAACAATATATTAGGAAGATATTCCCTTTGTTCTGTGATGTGAGTTTCAAATGTGTCCCCCTTCCTTTGGTTTTACATCATCCTTGTATAAATGACACTGCGTAGACGCACAGGTAGGCCCTGATTTTAGGAGACATCCACTGAAAGGCAACTACATCAACAGTGTGTAAGAAGACATGAAACTGAGTATGGAACAAAGATTGTATTCAAGTGGTTATCACATGAATGAGAAATTATACTATTCTATATAGGATCATAGGTTAGAACCAGGATATATGATTAATCATCCAGTGAGAAAGATTTTTATTTAAGAGAAGGAATACATTTCCATATTTCAAGGTAGCATTTTCCTAAAAATGGAAGTAAACAAGCACAGGCTAGGTGACCATCTATTTGGGATATTAGTGGGGGATAGTAGCTATATTTGATGGTTTCTGTTGCCTTTTCCTGGTGAAAAGCTTTGTGATGGACAGTATTTGGGAGTAGACATGAAAGACTACCTGTGAGTAATAAAGATACAAAAACAGTAATAGTAGGTATAGCATTAGAAAAATATCCCTTTAGGCAGTACACTAATGAAAGAAAAGATTTTTAGTCACTTGAGTGCCATCGATGTTGACTGATCAAGACTTTATTCCTAGAAACAGTAAACACTTTGAGTCATAAAACACTAAGAGCTGACAATATTCCCAGCTCTTATCTAATCCAGCTCCCTCATTTTACAGATATGGAAATTGAAGCCCAGAGGACTTGGCTTGCCTAAGGCAGTGATTCTCAAAGTGTAGTCTAAAGAACAGTTCCTGGGGAATTTGCTTAATATGCAGATTTCTGGTCCCTACTCTAGAGCTGTTAACAATAAATCTCTAGAAGTGGAATCCCACGATCTACATTTTAACAAACATCACAAGTGATTCTGTGCACTTTGAAAAACTACTGGCCTCCATTGCATTGTTGGGTACTTAATAGAGCCCTGAGAAAGACCCAGCACTTTGAACTCCCAATCCATCATTTCTGTTATTCCAAATTGCCTGTCCTTGAAATAAAGTCTGTTTCCATATCCCCTCTAAACTAATTCCCAAGCTTAAAAACAGCCCTAGAAATGAAATTGTGTTACTATTATGAAATTGTTATTGTTTTATAAAATGCAAAAGAATGGTTTGGGAAATATGAACTAAGTCAGTAAAATCAGGATGAACTCCAGGATCAGAGGCCTTGAACATTTTCTCAGTTAGAATTTAGAAAATCTTGGAGCAATCCTCTCCATCCTTGACAATGGAACTTAGGGAGCCCGTCTTCTTGATTTGTTCTAGTCAAAGGCTGGGACCTCAGTCCAAAGAAAGAACATGCTTGGGGGAAAAAATGTGCTTTGCATATAGATTTATGTTCAATACATTGGCATATTTCTCATTTCAGAGTGCAACTGACATAATTGAACTAAAGAGCTTGGGTTAATATTTTGTTAGTTAAACTCAAATCTTTCTATAAATGCACAATGAAAAGTTTTCTTTACTAATTTTTAACAGTTTACATTGTCTATGGAGAAAATACCATGGTAACTGAAAATAAGAAAAAATTTGATTTTACATTTAATGTATTAGGAAGGAGGAGATCAAAACACAGAACTGAAAGTCATGAAAGATGAGCTGTATCTGAATGTGGGGTTTGAAATATCAACGTGGTTCCAATGTGTAGAGCTTGATATAGCAGTTCAAGTTCTGCAAAGGAAGGAAGGTTACTTGAAGGATGTTACTGATGTCAAGTCTGTTAATAATGTACATTCCAGGAATCAAGAAACTCTGTTTCTTGAATACAGAATTGAGAAAGTCAAGTTCCACTTTTATTACCCATGACCAGAAGTCCAGTCAAATCTGTAATTAATTGTTAACTAAATCTTGTGTGTCTGCAGGTGTTGTACACAAAATACTTAATAATTTTGGACCCTGCCATAGTAGGGTTCTAAAGACTTCCTCCTGTCAGGTTTTGACTTCTTAAAAGTTGCTTTTGGAGCTGGAAGTCCAGCAGGTAATGGGAAGACATTTAAATTGTGATCTCTTGAAAAAAATGCTTTAGCATAATGCTTGTGGTGAGTATAGATGTAAATTCTCTGGAGGGAGAGGAATTTGAAGGTACGAGAACTGAAGCTATTCCACTTTTATAAGTGGAAGATGATAAAGACCTGAGGTAGGATGTATTTTCCATAACCACATGTGATCATAATATAACCAATGCTTTTAAATAAAGAAGAGAGAAGGAATAGTTGAAGAGGGGTGTAAATGTCCAAATTTGCTGACTGGCACAAGGGTATATGCAACAGATGTAGCAAAATAATGGAAGGACAAACTGGGTTAGAGATAAGGATGAGTTGCTTTTAGATATGTTGAGTAAACTAATAATTGTCTAGGGTACAATTGGCGATAGGACACTGAGAATTTGTGAGAGATTATGGGGCTAAAGATACAGAATTGATAATGACCTTAATTCCTATAATGATTACAACCTTGAGGTGTAAGTTTTTTAGAGGAAAGGGGAAAGAGCAGAATGCCAGGGATTGAAGGCTGGAGAATAGCTCCAGCTAAGGAATAGGACAATGTTTTTGTTCTTGACAACAATGGAAAGTAATTAGGGACTTCAAAATAATGTAATGTCATGAAAGTCAATTTTGAAGAGTTTTGGAATGAGAAGTTACATATTGTAAAAGTCAAGGAGAATACATATACAGGAAGAAAATGGTAAGACAGTTTTGAGAGGCTTTTATGAGGAATTAGAATAAAGGGAAGAAATAGAATACTGCAGGGAGAGGAACAAGTTGATGGGTGAGGAATGTAGAACAAGCCTCGGCCCAGTCGAGATGTTGAAGAGAAAAAGATAAATTCTACCCAGTGAGAAGCCAACTGAGTTAAGCAAAGAGGAAACAATCATAAGAGCAATAGGAAGAGAGTAGTTGAAAATGCTAGAAGATACAAGTTCCTGGAGGAAACCGGAAAGGAAAGAGACACCGAGTCCAAATGGAGATCTTTGTATTGGTGAGAGAGTGGCTATTTTTCCTTTAAGAGTAGAGGCACAGATACCTCGTAGGGACTGGTGACAGACACAGAGAGCAGGGGTGGATGAGGGAATTTATGCTAAATGACTTAGTAAAGAAGAACCACAAAACCCATAGTCTTTACTTGAACACATGTAACAGGAACTTGCGGACATGTGGCTTAAAATACAATCATGTTTCTTATGTACTTAATACGTAATCCAGAGTGAAGGGGTTTCGAGATTGATGTGGCAACTCAGAAATGGATCAGACCAGGCTCTATCTGTCTTTCTCTTTTGCCATCATTAGAGTGATTTTTCCCTCCTTGGTCCCCAAGCTACTGCCTCAAGGTGACAGGTTGGCAGTTTGTATTGCAGGCATTACATCCTCCTGCTGCGTTAAAGACAAAAAGGAAGACTCAAGGCAAAAGGCTTTTACTTTGTAAGGCTTCTTTTTAAAAATGTTGCTCTATGTCTTCTGGTCTGCACTGTTTCTGACTAGAAGTCTACCTTTATTTTTGTTATTCTGTAACAAATCTTGTTTTCCTCGCTGCTTTTAAGATTTCCTTTGTAGCAGTTTTGCAGCAACTGATTACAAAGTGCATAGGTGTGCTTTTCTTAATATTCCTTTTGTGGGGAATTTGCTGCTCTTCTCGGATCTGTGGTCTACAGATAACATCAAATTTGGAAAATTAGCAGCTGTTGTTTTTTCAAATACCTTTTCTGCCCATCCCTTCTTCTGGGAAAGCCATTTGATGTCCTCACAGCTCACTAACATGCTATTAACCCCCCCCCCCCCATTTGTATTATATTTTGGGTCATTTTATTGTTATATCTTCTGTAGTAATCTTTCTTCTGCAGAATCCTCTGTTAATCCTGTTCATTGGTTTTTTCAACTTTGAGGATGTATTTTTCATCTCTTGCAAGTTTGATTTGGCTTTTTTAAAAAAATTTTATTTTTTAAATTTCTTTTCAGTGTTCCAGAATTCATTGTTTATGCACCACACCCAGTGTTCCATGCAATACGTGCCCTCCATAATACCCACCACCAAGCTCACCCAACCTCCCACTCCCCTCCCCTCCAAAACCCTCAGAGTGTTTTTCAGAGTCCACAGTCTCTCATGGTTTGTCTCCCCCCCTCCAATTTCCCCCAACTCCTTTCTCCTCTCCATCTCCCCATGTCCTCCATGTTATTTCTTATACTCCACAAGTAAGTGAAACCATATGATAATTGACTCTCTCTGCTTGACTTATTTCACTCAGCATAATCTCTTCCAGTCCCGTCATGCTGGTACAAAAGTTGGGTATTCATCCTTTCTGATGGAGGCATAATACTCCATAGTGTATATGGACCACATCTTCCTTATCCATTCATCTGTTGAAGGGCATCTTGGTTCTTTCCACTGTTTGGTGACTGTGGCCATTGCTGCTATGAACATTGGGGTACAGATGGCCCTTCTTTTCACTTCATCTGTATTTTGGGGGTAAGCCAAAATAAACAACGTGTGCTGGAGAGGATGTAGAGAAAGGGGAACCCTCCTACACTGTTGGTGGGAATGCAAGTTGGTACAACCACTTTGGAAAACAGTGTGGAGATTCCTTAAGAAATTAAAAATAGAGCTTCCGGGTGACCCTGCAATTGCACTATTGGGTATTTACCCCAAAGATGATTTGGGTCTTTTAATAACTAACATTTCTCTTCCCATCAGGCTTATACTCTCTTCTACCTTTCTGAGTGTAAAGTATTTATAATAGTTGTAATTTTACATTGTTAGGCACATATTTTAATTTTCTCTTTTTAAAATTTTTGTATTTTGTTAAAAATTTGGGGATTTGTTCTCATATAAAGTTAAGTTCCCTGGGATCACATTAATCCCTGGGTTTGAGCTTCGCCAGAATGGTCCAGATCAGCCTTCCTTTATCCCTCACTACTGAGGCAATACCTTTATGAGGATACTGCTTGCTCTCCTGTGTGTTAGGAGGCTTCTAGTCTCTGGATGTTGGAGAAACAAACCACTCCCGATTTTTGTGTGAATTGCAAGGATTGTTTCATCTACCTCTTGCTGGTGATTTTCCCTTAGCTTCCATAGTTTCCCTATATGCATGTTCCCCTCAGTTCAGGTAAAGCCTTAAATCTTGCCCTCTAAAGATCCCTGCAACTCTTTCTCTCTCTATGCAACTCTTTCCTCTCTGGTAATTTGCTTTGAAAATTCTAATAACCTACTAAATTCTAAACATTGTTTCCTCAACACAGGTAACCACTATGCTCTGATTGGATTCTTCCCCCTGTTCTCCAGTCTGTAAATGTTCTCAAGGCTGTGATGGGGAACACTCATAGAGCTCACTTTCTGTTTCTTCCTTCCTTGGCATCACAGTCCTTTATGGTCTGTATCCAGTGTTTGAAAACTGGTCCAGTTTTCTAGATATTTCAGTCAGAAAGGTAAGCCTGTTAGTCTTCCATTGGTATAATCAGAAGTATTCCATACCTTTCCTTGCATGGGATGCATGAAGCCATAGGAGGTGATCATGCATTGAATGTGTCCAACTTGAAGTTCACCATCTGTGAACATCTGATAGACAGTGGTCCATATCCTGTCTGGGTATAGCTTCTCATAGTCTAACAACTAATAAGTTAAAATAAAAAGTTTTATTACTTCCTTCTGGCTTACTGGTAATAGAGTTCTGGTATCAGAATTGGGCATTAAGAAAACTAAAGAAGACTTTTACTAGCTGCCATGGGCAGTGTCCTAGGGAAATAATTAGAAATCAGTAATGACCTAGTAGTTATTATATAGCTGTCCTAGCCAACCTTAGAAAAGTCTGATTAGAATATTCTTAACTGTGAGAAAAGAATATATTTATTCAGAGCATATTTTATGTTAGCATAAGGGTGTCTCCAGATGAGTGTTATATTTACATATGCTTCAACAGAAAAATAGAACTTCAATTTTCAAATTAGTCTTTCAGTAGAGTTGAATGTTAACTTGACTCTAAAAGACCATTATTTAATTCAAGCTGTCCCACCGTGTAACTTAACTACAAACACTGTTCAAGTTTCTAAAGGCACACTACCTTTGCTTTTTGAAGGATGTAAATTGGAAATGGCACATGGTGGATTCATAGCAAAACATTGTAGACTAGTGAGTGACCTTAATCACCCTGATTCTATGAACCACTTAAATGACCCAGCGTTTTAGCCAAAGTATAAGTATATTGAAACAACTAGTTAAGGAGTAAAGTTAGTCTTAAATACACAATTACAGTGGGTTAAGGATGAGAGTGACACAGGTGGGAGTATAAGAAATGCATATATTTTCTATCCATTTTATATATGATCTGGAAAACATAATGGTAACTTTAATTGTTCCATAGTTTTTAAGCCAGCACATTTTCAAATCACTCACTCTTGCTCTCAATTTTTGCAGTAAATTATTTTGATCTTTCAAAAGAAAAAAAATATTCAAGTCCAAACAGGCTTAGCTTTATGGATTGGGGGCAAGTTAAGAGGCTGTTTTTACAGAATATATATCCATACTAATCTAGCAAAGTTGAGAATTCTAATGGGAGTCTAAGAAAATCTAAAACCTTATGAAACTGAACTGGAAGTGAAATTCATTGAATTTGAACCTGAGGTCCACATGTTTCCATAATATATTCATTGCTCACATTTATTTACTTACTATTAAAATTGAACGAACATTGTTGGATTACAGCTGTTTATATTTTGATAAATGACAAACAGCATTTTCTCTTTCCAAACAGGGCAAGATATCAAATCCATACTTGAGAGGGGAAAAAATGAGATTGAAAGGGACTAACAGGAAGTGGGTTCATTCACTTTGGAATTCTGTTGATAAACAGACCAAATCAGATGGACCCAAAACCAGAGGGTGGCCACATCTTGATTCTGTAAGCACACGAATTCTAATCACCTTTTAGACAACATCCTTTTGGCTTTTGTTTGGTTTTATGAATAGTAAAGTGCATCAGCTATTTATATTGTTGCTTGTTGGAAATGATGGGCCTGGTTTGTATGGCTTTTTATTTTTAGCAAAAACATTGAAGTCTATCTACCTCGCTCTGATCCTGCTGTCAAAAAGCTGTAACTGCTGCAGTTGCTGGGTGTATGAAGAGCCAATGACTTCCCTGACTAAAAGTATAAAAAAGGAAAGAAAGTTTTTTAATTCCCTTATTAAAAGCAGTTTATGAGGACATGAAATTCTTAATAAAGTGAAGGGAGACTAATATACTATGCAAAAGGTGCTGACTTTCTATGTTCAAGCTATTTGATTTTTTTTTTAAAGAGAAGGAAGTAAAATTATTTTATTTTCTCCATTTATTACTGGAAATGATGGACACCTATCTGTTTTTTTTTTAATCTCAGGATTGTCATTTCAGATATGCCTTTTCTTTATATTCCACCTGGTGGTTCAGAAAGAGCCCCCATATTTTGACATGAGTCCATCCCTCCTCCCTCAGATCCTGAGACTGGTGAGGGTAAATTACCTGTCCTAGGGCACCTGTCTGGAACTGATAAACCAGATATTTCATCAAGGTTTCTCCAATGTGAGAGTGATCAGAGGTCAACTCCTGTCATGTAGTCATAGTTATAAACTGTGCAACTTGGGTGCAGTTGATGGCCATGTCTCCTGCCCTTTATAGAGAAGTAGGGTCTTGTGAGAAAGATTAAAGTCAGAATGTGGTGAAAGACAGGCTAAGCCAGTATTTTGTATTTAGGACCAACCGTGTTTTGAATCCAGCGGATTACAGCCAGCCCTTGTACTCCATCATCTTAGATCATACACAGTGAGCCTATGGAAGAAGTAGCTATGGGAAAGAAATGGAGGCTACACATGTGCCTAAGAGCAAAGACCCCTTGCACAAAGAGTGATCTAGTTATCGTTGGTGCATGTCTAACCCGTAGGTGGCTGAGAGAATTTCTGAACCTATGGTGTGACCCCATACCTCAAGGAGTCCAACCAGCTACTTGATAATGAGGTGATTATATGAGACCCCTTCTACTCTGATAAAAGCTGTGAATGGTCCTAATCAGTATATCTGATTTCCAGTTATGTGGTGGTCTTTAATACCTGTAGTGCCTAAGCTAGTACCACTACAGAAAGCCACACAGAATGTCTGATTTATTGACATTGCCTCAAATCAACAGAGTCATTTTATGGTAAGGGAAATATGCCAAAGTGCACATGACCATATGATCCACTTATTCTACCACATATTGCATAGCCCACAAATGGTCAGCCTGAGAAGGCGTTAGAATTGCCTTCCTGAAAGCACAACTAAGAGATGACACTCTGTGAGACTGAGTGAGGTACTGTCAAATGTAAAATATAGGATAGATATAAAATATAGAATAAAATATATATCAATAGCCATTATATTATTTTGTCTCCAGTTAGTTAAATATGAGTCTACAGTAGTACTCTCTGATAGAATTTCCTGCAGTGATAAAAATTTTTTGTGTTTTCCAATATAGTAACCACATGTGACTATAGTACAGATGAAATATAGCTAATGTGACTGAGGTATTGAATTTTAACTTACTTTAAAATTAAATATTCACACATGCCTAGTGTCTTCCATATTAGAAAGCATAGGTCTAGAGGTCTTGTTTCCAAGAAGGGCCATGAATTCCACTCAACATAAAATTATGGATACCAACTGGCAAACTCTCCTTCCCCCCCACTATAACTTGGGTAATTTGGAGTTTCTCATTTTGGTCAATCATAAACAAAGAAAGGAGCTACCAAATTTAACGTGATCATCAAGAGAAGGTAGAATTTGAGGTTACTCCATCAGACAAATCAATTAGGCTGACAGATTAACCAGCTGAGAGGAAAGAGTATTGAGACTTTGTTGTAGAAGATGAAGATGATAAACTCCATTACACCATTTGAGCAAATGCAACAATGGGGCTATAGTTAGTCTCACCAACTCTCTTCTTGGAAGATCCTTCCCCTCATACATTTTGAAGAAGTTGTGATGGTACATAGTGAAATTAATATAATTGCTAGGAAATTCTTAGTAATATTTTATTTCATGATCTGGATTGTCATTACAGGAGTAAAAGTTTGGAAAAGTTTATTGAGCTATACATTTAATACCTTGGAACTTTACTACATGTATATCATGGTTCAGTAAATTGTTTACAAAATTAGAAAACTCTCACACAATTACTACTACCACATCGAGCAGTGTGTATAATTCCATCCTCATTTACTCTGCTTTCTCAAGCACACATGGAACATTCACCAAAATAAACCACAAAACATAGTCTAGCAAATTTAAAATAATAGAAATCATACGAAGTATTTCTTTAGACCACAGTGGAATTGATTAACAATCACTGACAGAAAAATAGCTGGAAAATCCCAAAATACTTGGAGATTAAACAATAAACTTCTAAATAACACATGAAATAAAAGAAGTATCAAGGGAAATTAAAAAAATTTTGATCTAAGTGAAATTTAAAATACAACTTATCAAAATTTGTGGGATGCAGTGAAAGCAGTGCTTAGAGGAAAATTTGTAGCATTGTATGCACGTATTAGAAAAGAAGAAAAATCTAAAATTAATAATCTAAGCTTCCATAATAGGAAACTAGAAAAAAAGATCAAATTAAATTTAGCATGAGCAGAAGAAAAAAGTAATTAATATTAGAGGAGAAATCAATGAAATTGAAAACAGGAAATTAACAGAAAATCAACAAAGCTGAAGTTGGTTCTTTGAAAAGATCAATAAAATTGTTAAGTCTGTAGCCAAGATAACTAAGAAAAAAAGAGAGAAAACACAGATTACTAATATCATAAATGGAAGAGTTAGTAAAGTTAGAAAGATTTAATGTCACAAATTGCTGATGATCCCATAGAAATGAAAAGATAATAAAAGAATATAATGAATGACTCTGTGCTCACAAATTTAATAATCTAGATGAAATGGATCAATTCCTTGAAAGGTAACACTGAAAAAACTTGAACATGAAGAAATAAATAATTTGAATAAGCCTATATCTAAGAAGTTAAATCAGCAATCAGTAACTTTCCGATGCAGAAAGTACCTAGTTCAGATGTGTTCCCTAGTGAATTCTACCAAACATTTTAAGAAAGAAATTAATGTCATTTCTCTACAATCTCTCCCAGAAAATGGAAGCAGAGAATACACTTTCTAATTTATTCTATGAGGCCAGCATTACTCTGATATCCAAACCAAAGACATTACAAGAAAGGACAATAATACAATGATATCTCTCATGAACATATTTGTCATAATCCTCAACAAAATATCACAAACCAAATTCAACATGGTATAAAAATAATTATAAACCATTACCAAGTGGCATTTGTGATAGATTTGCAACACTGGTTCAGTATCCAAAAAGCAATTAATGTAAGTCCATTACATCAACCGGTTAAAGAAAAAAAAATCATATGACTGTATCAGTAGATGCAGAAAAGCATTTGATAAAATTCACTACCTATTCATGACTAAAACACACACACACACACCCACACACACATGCAACTCTCAGTAAACTGAGATAGAGGGGAATTTCTTCAGCTTGATAAAGACCATCTACAAAAACACCTAAAAGATACTTCTAAGTGCAAAAACTAGATCCTTTCTCAAACCCTGATGCGAGAATTTGAGTGTAAGTAGGAAGTTATCCCAGCAGATACTGGTAAGGGAGTAGAGAAGTCAAATAGGAAGGGAAGGAAGAAGGAAGAAAGGAAGTCTACACAGGGCTAAGTTATAAGCAGATTATTACTGTGAGCAACTGAGGGTCAGTATCACTGGGGACCTTTTGAACACTGTAGAGAATACATGTCGATGTCATCCCACCTGAGGGACAAAGAAGCTTAGATGTCTTTTTATCAGCTCTTGCCCATTATTACTTGAGGTTTGCTCCCAATGTCTTCATTTCCTGGCACATTCAGTGTGCCGTGCTAGCAGGACCTGAGCATGGTTCTCTACCAGAGGAAAGCCTGCAGGCAAAATTAAGAAACCAATTCCATTTACATTTGCACGGAAAAACAATAAAAACCTGGGAATTAACTTAACAAAGAGGTGAAACACCTGTATTCTGAAAAGTATAAAACATTGTTGAAAGAAATTGAAGGTGACATAAAGAAATGGAAAGTGATTCCATGCTTATAGGTTGGAAGAACAAATATTGTTGAAATGTCCATACTGCCCAAAGCAATCCACAAATTTAATGTAATTCCTATCAAAATATCAACACCATTTTTCACAGAACTAGAACAAAGAATCCTAAAATTTGTATGAACCACAAAAGACCTCAAATAGCCAAAACAATCTTGAAAAAGAAGAACACAACTGGAGGTAGCACAATCTCAGATTTCAAGTTGTACTACAAAGCTGTAGTAATCAGCAGTATGGTCCTGGCACAAAAGTGAACACATAGATCGTGAAAACAGAATAGAGAGCCCAGAAATAAACCCATAATTAAATAGTAAATTAATCTTTGACAAAGGAGGCAAGAATTTGCAATGGGAAAAAGACAGTCTCTTCAACAAATGGTGTTGGGAAAACTGGACAGCTACATGCAAAAGAATGAAGCTAGACCACTTTCATACACAAACACAAAATAAATTCAAAATGGATTAAATATCTAAATTTGAGAACTGAAACCATAAAAATCCTAGAAGAGAGCACAGGCAGTAATTTCTCTAACATCGACTATAGCAACATTTTTCTGGATACATCTCCTGAGGCAGGGGAAGCAAAAGCAAAAATAAACTATTGGGACTACCTCAAAATAAAAACTTCTGCACAGCAAAGGAAACCTTCAACAAAACTAAAAGGCAACCTATGGAATGGGAGAAGGTATTTGCAAATGACTTACCTCTTAAAGGATTAGTTTCCAAAATATATAAAGAACTTATAAAACTCAACACCCCACAAAGAAGTAATCCAGTTAAAAAGTGGGCAGAAGACATGGACATTTCTCCAAAGACATCCAGATGGCCAATGGACACCTGAAATGATACTTAATATCATTAGTTTTCTAGGAAATTCAAATCAAAGTCACAATGAGATATCACCTCACACTTGTAAGAATAGCTAAGATCAACAACATAAGAAACAGCAGGTGTTGGTGAGGATGTGGAAAAAAAGGAACACTTGTGCAGTGTTGGTGGAAGTGTAATCTGGGGCATATGCTGCAAAAAACAATATGGATGTTTCTCAAAAAGTTGAAAATAGAACTACCCTGTGACCCAGCAATTACACTACTGAGTTTTACCCAAGAATGTGAAAACACAAATTCAAAGCAGTACATACACTTCTATGTTTATAGCAGCATCATTCACAGTAGTCAAGATGTGGAAGCAGCCCAAGTGTCCATTGATTGACGAATGGATGAAGAAGATGTGGTATATGTATATAGTGGAATATTATTCAGCCATAAAAAAGATCATCAAAAACTAATGATGTATTGTATGGTGACTAACATAACACAATACAAAAAAAATTTTAAAATTCAACCTGAAAAAAAAATAAGTGGTTTGCAAATTAAAAAAAAAATTCTTGCCATTTTCAATGACATGGATGGAGCTAGAGAGTATAATGGTAAGTGAAATAAGTCAGAGAGAGACCAATACTATATGATTTCACTCGTATGTGGAATTTAAACAAACCAAAGGAGGAAAGGGAAAGAGAGAGATAAACCAAGAAACAGACTCTTCACTATAGATAACAAACTGGTGGTTTCCAGAGGGCAGGGAGTTTAGGGGAAGGGTGAAATATTTGATGGGGAATAAGGAGGGCACTTGTCACGATGAGCACTGGGTGTTGTATGGAAGTGTTGAATCACTATGTTGTACACCTGAAACAAATTTAACACCATAAGCTAACCAACTGGAATTAAAACAAAAACTTAAAATGGGGGGGGGGGAGAAACAAGTGTTGGTGAGCATGTGGAGAAAAAGGAACCCTTGTACGTTATTGCTGAGAATGTGAACAGGTGCAGCCACTCAGGAAAACAGTATGGAGGCTCCTCAAAAATTTAAAATATAATTACCATATGATCCAGTAATTTCGCTACTGGGATTTACCTAAAGAATATGAAAACACTAATTTAAAAAACTATATGCACCCCTATATTTATTGCAGCATTATTTATAAGAGCCACACTCTGGAAGGAATCCAAGTGTCCTTCAATAGATAAATGTGTAAAGAAGATACATTCTTTTTCTTTTTTTAAGATTTTATTTATTTGTCAGAGAGAGTAAGCACAGGCAGACAGAGTGGCAGGCAGAGGCAGAGAGAGAAGCAGGGCCCCCTGCTGAGCAAAGAGCCCGATGCGGGACTCGATCCCAGGACGCTGGGATCATGACCTGAGCCAAAGGCAGCCGCTTAACCAACTGAGCCACCCAGGTGTCCCAAGAAGATATATTCTTACCATGCAGTCTACCATTTATGCTCTTTGGTATTGACCGAAAGTGAGTTACAATCTTGTGTCCACACAAAAACCTGTGTACAAATGTTTATAGCAGTTTTGTTCATAATTGTCAAACTTTGGTAAGTAACCAAGAAGTCCCTTAAGTTAATGGATAAACTATGGTACATCTCTATATGGAATAGTGTTGAGCAATAAAAGGAAGTGAGCTATCCAACCATGAAAACATATGCAGGAAGCTTAAATGAATATAGCTAAATGAAAGAAGCCAGTCTTAAAAGTCTACATACTCTATATTTTCAACAACATAACATTTTGGATAAACCAAAACTGTTGAGACGGAAACAAGTCTTTGTCAGGGTTTTGGGGAGGAGTTAAAGAAGGATGGATAAGTACAACATAGGGATTTTTAGGGTAGGGAAACTATTCTGCATGATACTGTATGGTGGATGTGTTGTTATACATTTGTCAAAAGCCATAGGTTATGCAACACAAAGATTGAGCCCTAACATAAACTGTGGACTTCGGTTAATAGGAATGCATCAATATTGGCACAGTAGTGTAAGATAAGACATCAAGAATAGGGGAAACTAGGATGACAGGCATTGTGATGGGGTACATGGAAACTCTTTCTACTAAATTTTTCCATCAACATGAAAGTGCTCTTTTAAAAAAGCCTCTTGATTCAAAACAACAAATAAAAAAATCACCCCACAAATTTTTTTTTAAAGAAAAAGTGTTGGTATTATTGAACATTGCCAATTACATATGGAATTTAAAACCCCAAGGAGATACTACTGTATATGTACCAGAATGGCTAAAATTATAAAAACTAAAAATGTTGGGTGCTGACAAGGAACTATTAAAACATGAATTATTTTATAGTCTTACATTGCTAGTAAGAGTGCAAAATTGGACTACTTTGAAAACCAATTTGTTTCTTATAAAGATCAACATATACAACCATATGATGCAATAATCTTCTGTATAAACAAAAATTTGTACAGGAGTGTTTAACATAGCTTTATTCACAATTGCCCAGAACTGCAAACAACCCTAATGTTCATCACCTAGGGAATAGATGAACAAATTATAGTGTATCTGTACAGTGGAACACTACGCAACAGGAAGCAGGGATGCAACATGAGGGAATTTCCAGAGCGGTCTACACTGTGAAAGAAGTCAGATAAAAGGCTGTAAAGAAGACAAGCCAAATGAACTGTAAGTGAATGATATAGCCACTTTGTCAAATAGTTTAGCCGTTGCTGAGGAAGGTAAACATAGAGTTAACCAAATGAGCCAACAAGTCCACTTATAGGTATATACCCAAACTAACTTAAAACATATATTCACACAAAAAATTTTACCTGAATTTTCATACCAGCATTATTTATAACAGCCAAATAGAATCAGCCCAAATGTTTATCAGTTGATGAGTGAATAAACAAAATGTGGTGTATCCATACAAAGGAATGTTGTTGAAGGAATAAAAGTACTGAAACATGCTACAGCGCAGATGAACCCTGAAGACATGCTCCGTGAAAGAAGCAAGATGCAGAAGGCCACATATTTTATGATTCAGTTTATAGGACATGTCCAGAATATGCAAATCCATAGGGATAAACAGTAGATGAGTGGTTTCTAGGGCCTGGGAGAAAGGGAGGAATGGTCAATGAATGCTAATAGGCATGAGAGTTTTTGTTTGTTTGTTTGTTTGGGTTGTTTTTTGTTTTTTGTGGGTTTTGTTGTTGGTTTTGTTTTTGGTTTTTTTTTTTTGACTGATGGAAATATTTTGGAGTTAGACAAGTGTGATACAGCCTTGCAAATGTGCTAACCACCACTAAACTGTATACTTAACAAGAGTACATATTGTGGTATATAATTATATCTCAAATTTTAAAAAGGTTGTATACTATAGGATTACATTTATCTGACATTCTAGAACAGAAAAAAAAAAACACATAGTATTAGAAATCCAATCCCAAGGCCTATAGGTTGGAGGAGGGCATAACTAAAAAGGGGTAGGGAGAAACTCTGGGATGATGGCAAATTCTACATTTTGATTGTGATTTTAGTTATATGACTACAGATTTGTCAAACCCATAAGACTCATTTTCAGTATATGCAACTTATAGTTCAACAAATCAACAGATCTTAACAGAAACAGATAATTGACAAGAATGAGAGACTATCTGAATCATATATCACAGATAAACTTTACTTTGGGTCATATTTTTGGAAGCTGTTTTGTCCAGAGGAACTTAGTCTTCCCTCAGTCCTAAACTCATTTCAAAGGACCAATATTTTTATATCTATGACTTTGGGGAGATTCTTAATATCTATGAGCTGCAGTTTCTTTATCTGTAAATTGCAAGAGAAAACATTAAGAGGAGAGATTAATGATGATTGGGTACCCAGGACATACCAGGACTAAGTTGAACATTTAAAAATAATATTGTAATTATATATATATGTGTGTGTATTATATACATACACATACATATATATACTATATACACACATATGTGTATATATACACACATATACACATATATGTATATACATACATATAGGTATATTAGGTATTACATATATATTAGGTATATATATAATAGGTATATTAGGGCAGAATAGTCATAAAATGTATAAGGTTAGAAAATGCTAGAAAAGCTCATAAATGTATTCTATCAGAACATTTGAAAGCATTGTATAAAAACAGTTGACTCAAAAGAGCCTGCTTGAGGGTGGAGAACAGTGACAAGAGCGTGGTTGCCAGAGAACCATTTGTCTGATGGAAAGATGACCAGTGCTGGGTTGTGAGGGGCACACAACAGGGTGTGCACAGGTAAGCAGCCTGATACATGCCTGTTTCCTGTTTTGACTGTGATAGGCAGGGAGAGGTGCTGGTAACTCTGAGAGCAATGTCACATTCAGTCCCTAGTTAACTTGAGCTGAGCACAATTAGTAGCGGCCTGAGGGAGGCTCAGTTCCCCGACTGACTGATGTTAGGTTTGTGAGCTGCCTGCCGAGAGCAGCCTGGGTCAGCTCCTCAGGCTAAAGCTGGGGGAACTCTGTGTTCCCAGGTGTCATGTGAAAGCAGGGGAAGGTCTCTCCTCTGCACAGAAAGGGGCAAGGCCAGGATTTGGTCAAGCAACAACTGGTTGAAATTCAGTGTGAAAACTGTTTTGGTCTCTGCTGCCTTAGTTGAAATTCCAATGAGTTTCACAGGCTTGTCTGTCAGCTCTTCCCATCTAACGCTTTCTGTTTGCCACACAGTTTTGCACTTTGTGCATATACTGTCTTGGACCTTTTGTATCTGATTCCCTTTTTCCCGGGGTAATTTTATCTGGTCAGGGAAGTGTGTATTCCCGAGGGAATCGTGTACCTGCTCATTATCCCTGGTAGCACCTGGGATGCGGGGGTTCAAACTAATTCCCGATGAACTGACCAGATTTGCTTGAACTCTTAAAATAATCTAGTCTCAATCATCAGGTATTTGTCCGGAGAACTCTTAGCAGGGCGCAAGTTATTTTTACCATTGTTGTTGAGACAGAACCACTTAGAGAGAGACAGGGGGTCTTTGGCCAGCTACAATCTCTCTGAGCCTCAGTTCCCTGCTATAAACTGGGCTAAAGTTTTTTCCTAGATTGTTGTAGAAAAGCACTGATAATGTATCATGGCACCACATAGTACAGGCTCAATAAATGATAGCCATGCTTTGCCATTTCCTCTTTTAGAGATGATCTTTCACAAACAATTGGAAACCAAAATACCTTGAGGAAAAGATGTAGGAAAAGTAGGATTCCTCTTCTGTGAAAATGATGGCCAGGAAAACTCTTGCAGGATGACTCTGGGTATATACATTGGGTGAAGTGCCCTGTGGCAGCCCTCTTAGCCCAGCGCTGAGAAGGAAGAGCCACCTATGGAGTCCAAGCGTGGTGTCCGTCACACTGTGTTTGAGGAACATCAGTAGAGCGGGATGTGGCAAGCAGGAAGATTCTCCTGCCTGTGCACTGGAACCTCTCCGTTTGTTAGGCATTTCTGTATAAGGAAATGAAACGTTTCCTCTAAATAAATTATAGCAATGAAGAGACTACTAACTCAAGATTTCTGCTTGTGAAATTACTTTAAAAGTGTAAATTTTCAGACTTCTCTTTGCTTCATGCATTCCTTAATTCACTAGTTTCCAGTCGGTATGGCCGGTGGAAGCAAAAACAGGTGCTTCTGAGCCATGGTGAGAATTCAGAATCAATGGCATGCAAAGATCTATTCTGTTTCTGAAAACAGGCTGTGTATCTAAAACCTTTCTGTGTGCCTGTGCCGCTTAAGTGCTGGAATCATAAAACACAGGATGAGACGAAACAATTGTGTGATTGTTTTAACATCTCAAAGAGGATTTCAGAGCACCATAAGCTGCTAATGATTTTCAGGAGGCAGGTGCAAGACAGGCAATTACTTTTCCACTTCCATCCCTTTTTCTCATTGGAGAGCACTTACAGATGATTCACTGATTTCCGTGGCAGAGGGTTTTTGTGAGAAAGAAATATTCCGTCAGAAAACAGCAATTAAACATTGTTCAGGATGTCTGTATTTGGAAAGAAGAGAAGAAAGACAATTAAAAAAAAATGACAGTTTCTCAAATTTAAAGAATTTTAAGTAGTTCCCATTACGTTTTAAATGGTCACTTTACTTGAGTTTACGGAGCTGCTGGGTTCCTCAGACTCATGATTCAAACTCTACACAGTTTTTCTCCACAGGAAGTCGAGTGCTTTGCTCTTCCATGCTCATCTCAGTTGTCCTTGGCTCATTTTTATCTTTTGCCCATGCATTGGCTTTCCCACTGTCTTCCTGGATTCCAACTCCCTGGTACAGAAATGTAGGCCTTGGTGTCCAACAGTAAATGAGGTTTGAAGCACAAACTGAGAGAAACTTTCGGCTTTAGAAACAGTCTTATTTCTTGGTCTTGTGGAAGGCACTTCTAGAGAGGTGGGTTGGCAGCTTCCCTGGCATCTCCTAGCCCTTGACCCTACCTCTTCCCCCTCTACCATCGGTAACTACTTTAGCTTTTACATTTTGAAGAATTTAAAAGGTTTCACTGTTTAATTATAACAGGCTATGGAAATGCATTTTCTTGTATTCCCAGTATTGTGACCCAAGGCTAAAAGTAAATACTAATTTTTTTTTTGTAATGCAAAACCAAATTTATTTCCATGCATAACAATAAAGATTGGGATACTAGGTTAAAAAGAAAGCAGTCTTCTGTCAAATAGAGATTAAGATTGCATGGAGCACTGGGTGTGGTGCAAACTTGTGATCTCTGTGAAAAAAATAAATAAAATATTTTTTAAAAAATAGAGATTAAGATTCTTAAGTAGCTGCCTTTGGGAACTACTACAACGGAAGACTTGCTGTGTGGCCTTCAGATGTTGAAGCCTCTTGGCCCCCATGTTTCTGCAAACCGTTCAGGTGTGGCTTCTTTCCCAGTCAGCCTTTCTGATTCCTCCTGATAGCTATGCTGGTATTGCAGATACCAAGAAGGCAGTTTCCATAGTCTGGAGGGCTGCCAGCCTTGACAGCTGTCCTCCCAGTTTAAAAGACTTATCAATAGAGCCCCAGCTCTATTATTAATACAGCCGCTCTTCCCTTTCTCCAACCTGGTCATTATGGCAAGAAGACCAGGTGATCACATTTAGGAAGGCTGGGATTCTTGAAGAGAAACTCCCTTTTCTGTTCACACTGTGATAGTAAGGTGGGAGCTTTGGCTTCCCTGAAGCCAATGCAGGACGGTCACTGGAGACTCACCAGTTCCATTGGGAGTGCTGCCATTTCATTACTCTGTTAGGCAGCTTCCTAACAGAAGTGACGACAACTGGAGAGTGACTATGGGGCCAAGAGAAGAAGTAAAGACCATGAAGACCGTCTTCCAGCCACTCAATATAGTGAGAATGTGTGAACGTTTTCAGATCGAGTGCACCAACAAAAGGCGGTGTGCTTGGGTCCCCCCAATGAAAGCAGCCTGAAAGGCAGGAGTGGATTACCAGGGAGTTGTAGACCACCAAGGAGGTAGCTTAAGGAGGGGGTGATGGGAAAGGTGAAGTCACTGCTGAATCTTCTTACCAGAAACCATGCACTGAGGAGACCCTAGCTGTTTCTTTGAGGAACGCATGTGCTGAGTTCAAGAGACAGGTAGTACCCTATGGACAGAGGCCATGAGAAGATGCTGGGATTGGTCAGTCCTGGCAAGGGAGCCTGCAGGAACCCACCTTGAGACTTCAGCCTTCCCAAAGCAGTGAGGAAGACCACCTCTCTTTTTCTCTTTGTCTTACACCTAAGGAAAAGAGCCTGGGAGAAGGAGAAAAAGTATATGAACAGCATAGCATATTCCTCTTTCCCCAGACAGGCCTGGCCACGGCTAGCAGGGAGGAAGAATGTTAACAAGTAAGTTTTAAGAGAGGACTGAATATTAAATACCAGGAACCATTCCTTCATTGCATAAATATTTATTAATCACCTACTATCTGCTAATACTGCTCTGAGTATGGAAAATGATTAGGAAACAAAATAATAGATTCAGAGGAAACTGACACAGGCTAATGCTGAAAATGATAGGAAAACAATAAAATCTGGAAACGATAGCCTTAAAGGAATCACAGAAGGTGGGCAAAGAGACTCCACAAAGCAAATTTGATGTACTGCTGTTCGGAAAAAAATAATAAAGCCATCTCATGTTTATATCCCAAGGAGTTGAGACTCTTCAAAACACTGTTGACCTTTTTTTTTTTTATCAGTACACGCAGTTGACATCTGCACTTAATGGGTACAGGGTGGATCCCAGAGGGAATGAGGTTCAGATAGAAAGAACAGCAGCAGCCTGGACAAGGTAGAGAATGGGGCGGTCAGGGAAACAAGAAGGCCATAGGATCTCTTTTTGGGTTTTTTGTTGTTGTTGTTGTTGTTGTTAGGCTAACCTTGGGGTCATGGTTGAGAAACCAGATTAGCCATTAGACCTTGAAAAAGTGAATCTCTGCCATTCAGGCTTCATTCCACAGTAACATAGGGAATACCGCCTATGTGGAAGATGCTAGCCATGAGGGAGGTGAACACAAAGGAGGTGTGGAACCTGTCGTGAGAGAGTCTAGCAGGGGAAGATCTACACATAAATTACAATTTTATTAGATCTCATTTGCGTAATGCTTCACAATTTATAAGGTGTTTTCATGTATGTTTGATTTTTAAAACATCACTCTTAGGTAGGCCATCCTTTTTTAGATGAGGAAACTCAAATTCAGCAAGGTTAGATACATTGATGAAGATGGATAGCAAGCCAGTTAGATAGTTTTGAACCACATCTTCAAATTTTAAGTTCTATTTCCATGACATCTTGCTGTTCTCTAGTATTCATAAAAAACAGTGTGTGATAGGTAGTAAATATAAATATTGTCCTAGAGAATGGAGTTGGGAAACTTTTTGTAAAAGTCCAGATAGTATTTTAGGCTTTGTATGCCATAGAGTATTGATTGGAACTACTCCCATTTTGGTGTGAAAGAAGTTGTAGACAACACTTCAATGAATGGGTGTGGCCATGTGCCACTGACACGGTATGTATAAAAACAGTTCAAAATTATCCAGTAGTTTGTCTGTCTTTGCTATAGAGGGTAATAGGAAGACAGGCTCACCCCTTATTGGCAGTGGTGTACTAGTAAATATTTAATAAGTGGATCTCTGGCTGAGGATAACCTGATTTGTAATGTTTGCCAATTTCTGTATTGTAAATATTCCCATCATGGCCGACTTCAAGCGACCAGACTAAAGTTCCCGAAAGCTCAGTTGGAAAAAGATGTGTATAAGCCAGTCCTAGCGCATCACTGCCTGAGACTGTCACTGAAGACTTCTGGAGTATAGGTGGGATATCAACAGGTCAAGTTAGTGTATAGATGGAGGAGAAAGAACAAAAGGAATATCTTAAGAGCAGGCAAGTGCCAACCATGTTCTGGGAATGATGGCCATCTCAGTTGGCCTGGAGCACAGGGTATGAATAAGTGTAAAGACAGGTAGATGAGTGGTCCCACCAGGTCTGGAGTGCTGATAGCCTTGAGTGCCAGCCAAAGAGCTTGGGATTTGTTGAGTGGGGCCCTGTGGCCTCTGAAGCTTGTTAACCTGAGGGCAGTTATGATCATAGTTGTATTTTATTAAGATGTCTCTGGTAGCCATCTGAAATTAGCAGAAGAGAAATTGGAGGAAAGGAAGAACCCCTTGAAAGAAAGAACCATCACTAAGATGCAAAACAGGTCAGAGAGGTGTTAAATTAAAACAATCAATCCAGTTTGGTAAGCAAAGTAGGAGAAAGTAGAGTAATTTCCTACCCAGAGTAGTGTAGGTCTGACATATTCTTTGTCCTGTTTTCTTTCTTGCTTCCACCCCTTTATTATTTCTATTCTTCATAGACTGGCTGTAGTTCAGTGGGTCTCCAATTTGGGAGTGCCTCAGAACCCAGAAGCCTTGTTAAAGGAAGGCCTTGTGACTTGAACCCTTATCTTCTGAATTCCATGTGTTGTTATTTCCATGACATCTCATTGCATCCTACTCTGTATGAAAAGCAGTGTGTGATAGTGAGTATTCAGTAGAAGAACACTGAGCTCTGGAGCAGGGACCCCACCCCCAGTGTTCCCACTTCAGTTCGTCTGGGGTGGGGTCTGAAAATGTGCATTTATAACACATTCCCAGGTAAAAATACTGGCTTTGTAACCACAGTTTGAGAACCACTGCTGTGGCAAATACTAGGACTCTCAATATGGATGTGTCTTAGTTATCTCACACCCAAGTATGGAGTACTAAGCTCTTTACTCACTCCTTAAACCTGCCAGGCTCCCCAGTTTTTCCCTACTGTAGCAAACGGCAGCACATTTACTTGTTTTTTTCTGGCAAGAAGCTTCAGAGTCTCCCTCTTCTCTTCTTTTTTACTCCCCTCCACTCACTGGTTAAATCATGAATCTCTGTTTCTTCTGTGTACTAAGTGTCTCTTCAGTCCACACACTGTCCTTTAGTCCCACTACTGCCACCTTAGTTCAGGCACCAGCATCTGATGGTTCATAGGGGTCTTCCGCATAGAGTCCTGCATTCCTACGTGTCCTCCAACATTCTCCACACTGTGGGCAAGGTGATTTTTCATAAAATACATCTGATCATGTCCCTCCTCAGTATAAAGTACTTGTTTTCTCTTGTCCTTGGAATAAGGCCCAAGTCTATAGCATGGTCTACAAGGCTCTGTGTGCCATGGACTGCCTGTTCCTCCACACTCACTTCATTCAGAGCACATCCCTCACTTTCCACTTTCCAGTCACATGGATATCCTGTCTGCCTTTGGAACTGTTATTCTTACTCTAGAAACTGGTCCTTTGGCATACAACCTAGAACACTCTTTTTCTTCACACTTTGTTTGTACAAGCCCCAGCTGTTTTTCACATTTTAGCATGGGGGGTCCCATCCTCAACGAAGTGTTGGTTTATTCACTGGATTAAGTTAAATGGACTCATTGTATTTGTCCATGATGACTCTGTTTCTCTTCTTAATATGCTTGTCAAAATAAAATTACTTCTCTGAGTGTATGGATTCCCATCTCAAGTCCAAGGTATCTGGAGAAAGAGACCATTTGTCTTGTACACCACCTTATCCCTATTACTTAGCATCATGCCCATTGTATAACAGGAATGCAGTATTTTTGACTTGTAGTCCTTCCTTCATGACTTCCTCCCTTTATCTCCATTCTTTCTCTTGAATACTATAAAACACACTAGTGGTTTCTTACCAACATTCATTTCCCAGCCTTCTTCTTTGCTAACAGAACCTTGCTTTTGTTCGTTATTATCTATATAATATGGCCAGAGATGATTGAAGAGATTTACTGAGGAGAAAGTTATTTTATTTTCAGTGTTGATGTAGAATTAAAGCAAACTCAAACTAAGAAAAGTTAAAAGGAACAAAACTATTGACTCTCCAGTATGAAAGAAACCCATTCATTTGTCTGTCTACTCATACCACAAGGACTGGTTTATGTGCAACAATGTAGTAGGCATTGGATGCTAATGGTGAACAAAACAGGTAGGATTGTTTCCCTTGTAACAAGTAGGACTTGCCCCTGTGTGTGTGTGTTTGTGTGTGTGTTAGATGTGTGCAGTATCATGTGTAAAAACCTGGAACTGAGACTGTCATGACATGTTGGAAGAACTGAAAACAGGTCAGTTTGAATGAAGTGGGAAATGGTGACATATGTGGGCAAACATATACAGAGAGTAGGGTCATGAAGGTTTTTTGGGCTGTATTAGGAGATTTGTCCTGAGAATAACGGGAAAGTTTGGAAGGATTTGAACCAAGGCAAGGCATTTCCCACAACACCCATGTGGATCCTTCAGGAGATTAACCTGAAGGGTGAGAGAGGAAGCAGTAAAAACAGAGGAAGCTATGGAAGGTCATTAGTCTACTTGTGCCTAAATTTTTTCATCATGGAACATGTGAAAAAATGATATATATATTTTTTAATTTATTTATTTGTCAGAGAGAGAGGGAGAGAGAGAGAGAGAGCGAGCACAGGCAGACAGAGTGGCAGGCAGAGGCAGAGGGAGAAGCAGGCTTCCTGCTGAGCAAGGAGCCCGATGTGGGACTCGATCCCAGGACGCTGGGATCATGACCTGAGCTGAAGGCAGCCGCTTAGCCAACTGAGCCACCCAGGCGTCCCGAAAAAATGATATTTTTTTACACATTGTTTAAACTGGAGGGAATTTGTAGCCCCTGATTAGGCTTCCAGCTGTTGGAGGGGACAGGCCTGGGGATTGGTGCTTCTAGGCCAGTTCCACTGGCTGAAGAAAATCTGGTATCTAGGCATTTCTGTACACCTGTAAGCCATTGTCTGAACATCTGTTGGAAAGTTCTGCTTTAATCCTATCTCTGTTGCTTACCTTCTCTCTTTTAAGACCTTGAATGTGAAATGCAAATGATTTCAAAGAGAAGGAGGTCCTTTGGCTGAATATTCACCAGTTGCTTTCCAGCTTCCTACTACCTCTCTGTCTGGTCCTCTCCTTGTTGTAGCTTCTAAATGACTCAGCACTTTCAGATAATTGTGACTTCTTGATAACTTTCTCTACCACCTTTCAGATTCACACAGCCAAACCTCTGGGTACATTCCCTCAGGGCTCTATGCCAAGAAGATGACAATGGGTACAACAGTGATAACGTCAATTGGTTCAGTCACACTAATGTTTAAGACGACACAGTCTTAACCCACCAGAATAGTAACACATATGTGTCAAGAAGGTCGTTAATGTGAGATTATACCTGTAGGATTTTTTGGAACACACTGAAACAGCTGAGGTGAAAAGTAGAGAGGAATTGGGAGGAGGTAGCAAGGATACCCACAGAGCCCCTGACTAAACGTCTCTGAGAGAACAGTAATTTGCTAGGTAGATTAAAGTGGTGCTTAATTTGCATTAAAAAGGAGTTAGGCTTGTTGGAGACTGCAGTGCCTCTAGGCTGTGCCTCCATAATAAACAATACTTTGTAGTCAGAGAATTTGTTTCATCAAAAGGCCTCCTGGAAAGTTCTAACAAGCATTTTGTAATTAAATTTCAAAATATCCTGATGAAGCAGACAGTGGACTAGTTTTTCTGCCTTGTTCAGAAGGAAACCTACTGAGACATGAAGAGGTCGAAAGACCTGTGACAGGGGACATCACTAGAAGGCTGGCCTCTTTATCTCTGGATTTCACACAGAGCTGATAGGAGGTGGTGATTCAGTTATCATCTCCGTGAGAGTAAATAATGCATCTGAAAAGGAAGGATATCAATTGGGTGAGCAGACTGATGCTTCACTAATTCGGTGAGTTAGTGGATCTAATTAGTGAATTAGACCAGTGGATCTCTGCTTCGGTGACATCATATGTATCACTAGGCCACTCTCAAATTTTTTATCTAGCCAGGGCCCTAATACCTGGACAATCTCATTCAGTTTGTCAGGTTGGGACCAAGCCTGTGTATCTTCAAGTATGTGTTTCTGAGTGATCTTAATATAGACTGTGTTAGTTTGCTGGGGCTGTCATTACAAAATACCAAGGCCCAGTGGCTTAAACAACAGAAATGTATTTTCCCACAGCTGTGGAGGTTAGAAGTATGAGAGACAAAGATATGGGCAGGATTGGTTCCTTCTGAGGCTCTTCTCCCTGGCTTACGGATGGCTGTCTTCTCCAGGTTTCACATGGTCTTCTGTCTGTATTCATCTGTGTCCCCCAACTCTTCTTTTTATAAGGACACCAGTCATGTTGGATTAGGGTCCACCCTAACATCTTCATCTTTTTTTTTTTTTTTTAAGATATTATTTATTTATTTGACCGAGATTCCAAGTAGTCAGAGAAGCAGGAGGGGTGAGGGGGGAAGCAGGCTCCCCGCTAAGCAGAGAGTCCGACGCGGGGCTCAATCCCAGGACCCTGAGATCATGACCTGAGCTGAAGGCAGAGGCTTAGCCCACTGAACCACCCAGGCACCCCCCCAATATCTTCATTTTAACATAATCACTTCCATAAATATCATTTCCAAATACGATCACATTCTGATATACTAAAAATTAGAACTAAAGCACAAATGTTTGGATACTGTGTCAGGGAATGAGGCAGAGGGGAGGTAGGACAGTGGGGGGTAGGCAGGTGGGAGCGTGGGGAGTGCACAGTGAGAGGTCAGGATACCTCAAGAGTTCAGCTCATAGCATAGGCCAAACTTTTGGTACTGCTACAGGCTGACTCATCATTTGGGGCTTTAAGGTAGAATAGGCTTTAAGATGGCGAGGACTTGCCCTCTGTTTTATAGATAAGAGACGCCTAGGGACAAACACCTTTTCAAAGTAAAGTGATGGTCAGCACCACACCTTCCTGTCACCATCCAGGATGGTTGGAACATTCCTTATTTATCCACAGAGCAGGACACGTCGCCAGGTGCCCAGTTGGTAGAGGTCAAATGAACGAATGAGTAAATGAGTTCATCCAGTGATTTGTTCCGTATACCCCTCATCCTCATATCATCAGAAGAGGTTATTTTCATACTGTGAGGGGGATAATGAGATGACGATTCTAGAAATACAAAGTCTCTTTCTAAGCAACAGTTCAGAGAAGCTTGGTAAAAGGAAGAGACAGTTTTTCCCCTGGAGCTCTGTTTCATTTCGTGGAGGTATTTTCTTTCATAAAAGTAGACAGAAAACTTTCTTTGACCAGAATCACCAAGAAAGCGGCGATTCTGCTCTAATCCTCTACTTTCTCAGGACATGTTCCCCATCTTATGTCATTGGCTTGATGAACAATGTCTAAGTGTATTTCTAACTAGATAATAGCATGGATGGCTATGTTCACGGCCAGGATAAGATTCTTAAACCTATTCTATGTGTCACTGAGGCAGGGAAAAGTATCTGTAGCTTTGCTCCTGAAAGCACCTACTATGTGAAGAAAAACTGTGCCCTTTACTCACTGCTACCAGTCATGTGGCAGTGGGGCCTAGAGATAAGGATGGTTTGAGGGAGACAGCTCCTTGGCACAAAGCAGTCTACTTCCCCGAGCTTACACTTGCCAGTGGCCAACTTATGATTCTTACCAGTGTAATTCAGAATCCAGGGCTTCTGGAATCTGCAGTTTGTTTATGTCTTCCCTTCTCTATCCCACAGAACTTCCTTGGGAACATGGAGACTAAACACACTTGGCCCCTGGGCCTGGCGACCACACCCCCCATCCTGTGACATGTGACACAGTGGCCCTGGGGTTTTAAAGAGGCTATGTAGACCCACTGTGTGGCAGGGTGTGCCCCTGTAGCCTTTTCGTGTGCAATTTTAAAAGTCAGCAGCTGCAGTAATTCACTATAAACTTCCCACAAGGCTTTTGAACCTAACAAATAGACAGTGATTTTACAAGACCAGGGCTGTGTCCCCTTAAAGCTCACCTACCACAACATATGTAACAGTGATGGGGATTTTGTGAGATTTATGACCTCCTCTCTAGGAAGGTAGTGAATTTTTCTAACCAATTCATGTGACCTTGCTGCTTTGAGACAGCTGAAGAGGGAGCGAAGCGAAGGTTTTCTAATGGGACTTAACCCCTTCTCCATCCCTGTAACCAGGCCCCAGTGTTTATACCAGTGTCCTGCGTACACACACATTCCTCTTTCTCCCGTGTGGAACCACCTCTTGGAGGTCTGAGGCCTCTGGGACACGCGAGCAGCTTCCTCACCTCGGGGCCACCAGCTGGTCTCTCTAACCCGGTGGTTGTCCACTGAGGGTGATTTTGCCTGTCTTCCTCAGAAGATGTTTGGTAATGTCTGGAGGCTTTGTGATTGTCACACCTGCTACTGGCATCCAACAGGCAGGGGTAAGGGATGTTGCTGAACACCCTGCACAGGCCAGCCGCGCCACAGCAAAGAATCATCTGGCCCAACATGCTCACAGTGCTAAGGTTGAGAAACCATGCTGTGAGCAATGACCGCCTCGTTACCCTGTCCGCAGTTTGTGGTCTGGACTTCCTCGTGCTGCCCACTTCTGCTGTTTTAGAGATGAACCCCTGCATCCCTCCCCACCTCATGAGCCCTTCCTTCCCTCCCAGGGCTCCACTGCTCTGTGCCCACCCCTCTTTCTCTTATATCCTTCATCATTTCTCCTACAATTCCTTCTTTCCTCTTTGTCATAAATAGGGTGCAGATTTTCCCAACTTAGTAGGAATCCACAAAAAAACAAAATATAGTAAATGATGGATGATTCAAAAACTTTTCTCTAAGACCTTTGAAATACACCATCTTTCTTTTTTTTTATCTTATTTTATTTTTTTTTATTTATTTGACAGAGAGAGCACAAGCAGGCAGAGAGGCAGGCAGAGAGAGAGGGGAAAGCAGGCTCCCCACTGAGCAGAGAGCCCGATATGGGGCTCGATCCCAGGACCCTGGGATCATGACCCGAGCCGAAGGCAGAGGCTTAACCAACTGAGCCACCCAGGTGCCCCCCCATCTTTCTTTTTTATTGGAAAATTTCTCCAATAGAAGGAAGGAAATACCTTCTTCCCTCTGTTCTTCCCCACTCCCCTCCCCATTTTTTTATTCTGGATTCTTTTACCTCTGTCCCTTTATAAGGCTTAGACTTAGCTTAGACTTCAGGCTTCACTGGATTCAGCCTTGTTGACAACTCATTTTTTCATAAAGCTCTGTTCTTCCTTGTTTGCAGTGCGCACATTTATCTCCATCTGAAGCCTCTCTGCTGTCTCTCTTTAATAATTGTTAATGGATGATACAGTGACAAAATTCAGAATTTTTTCAACGGAATTTTCTTGCCACATGGTGTCGATAACAACTCTCAGCATCTGATGTGTGAATAGTGAATTGGCAACAGGTTTTGGGTAGCATTAGAAATCTCTTTCAGCAACATCTTTTATGAATCGCAAAATGCTGTCTCTGCCTTTGAGTGTCCCTTTCTACAGCAAAATGGAGAAGTGAAAACTTACCATGGTCATCTCTCCATCTTTAACAGCCATGGGCCTTCTTCCCATATGAGTGGCTCCTATTATCCTACCCCTCTGAGATTTCTTTTGTTAGTATGACTTCAGTTTTTACTTTTATTTGGGTGAATTCCATATCCAAACACCCAACTGTATTTTCTCTTAGAATAATAGAAGACTCCTGTATTCTTCTCTGACCTTCTTGAAATTTTCTGCCCTAACAAAGCTTTTGCTGCGACGTTTGGATTTTTGCTGGCCTCTGCAGCAGGAGTGGCCAGACTGGTCTACCCATTGGATGGGTTCCTGCTGAGGTATGACTGGCCCCTTTGGTTTTTTGAAGTGTTCTTTTAACACTCATGGTCTTGGAGCCATTGTGGGTTTCCTGCCCACAGAGGTATCTTCCATCTTTCCCTGAACCTTTGCCATTCTATGGTTTCTCTCAGAACGTCAGCATCTCCTCATGGGGAACCAAGGATTTCTTGGGCCCCCTCACATCCCACACAAGTGTGGTGTGCTGAAATGCTCTTGCATCATTGTTCCTCCTGTTGCCTTCCCCAGCACTCTTACTTCTGTGTTAACTCCATATTGGTGCCAAATTGTAGGTTAGGGTTCATCTAGGGGCTTATAGGTGAGTCTTCACTGTGACTAGGAAGGCAAGCCAGTATCCCCAGTGTCAATCATCTACTATTTCTTAAGTCCCCCCCGCCACCTTCCATTCCTAAATTCACTCTCTCCTTTTCCCCACTGGTCCTCAGATCAAGCCAAACCAAACCAAATTAAACTGGCTTCATGGGTTTTCTTTCTGTGCGGCTATGCCTTTCCTGACAAGGCGTAAGTGCAGGAACCTCCACAGCCACTGTGGAGTTTGCGTTGGTCCAGGCTATCCTTGCCCTTGGTAATCGAACCCTCTTTTTTCTGAATGCTTGTAATGCTTTGAGTCTGTAATACTCAAAGATGGTGCTTTGTTGTATTGCTAGTTATATTTTGTCCCATGTCCTACCTCCACAGCTTGCTGCAAGACTTTCAGGGTCTCTACACCTTTTGATAGCATGGTAAGGTATTTGACCTTTGTCACCAGTTTCTGACACAGAGTCCCTAAAGCACTTTTAATTCCCTAAGTGATAAGGGTGATGGGAACATCTTTTGTTCTGAGGAACTGTAGATTGAGTTAGTCACCGGTGGCCAATGATTGAATCAATCATGCCTACCTAAGGAAAGCTTTTCAAAAACCCCTAATTGAAGAGATTTGGGGAGCTTCACAGTTGGTCAGCACATTAACACGTGGGAGGACGGCACACGTGAAGAGGGCATAGAAGCTTTGCGCACGCTCCTCCATGCCTTGCCCCATAAATATCTTCCACTTGGCTCTTCCTGAGTTGTACCCTTTATAAAAAACTGGTAAGTGTAAGCATAGTATGTTCCTGAGTTCTGGAAACCATAGTAATAAATTACTGAACCTGAGGGAAAAAGTTGTGGAAAATCCCAATTTATAATTGTTTGGTCTGAAATATGGAAGTCCTGGGATGCATGGCTGGTGCAAGACTAGTCTTTTGGGACTAGTCTGCTGGGACTAAGCCCTTAACATGTGGGGTCTGTGCCAGCTCTGGGTAGTTAGTGTCAGGATTTAATTGAATTGTTGGATACCCAGTTGGTGTCTGGAGAATCAGAGAATTGGTTGCTGTGAGAGAAAAAGACAACCCTCTCGTTCAATATCAGGAGTGTAAAAATGAGTAAAAGCAGCTCACTGTCACATGTTTCTTTGCATTTCCTAAGGCTTAGCAGTATACCATGTATCACAGTAATTTTGACAGATTCTCTACTACTGTTTTAGAAAATGCTTTGAACCAGTGGGGGCAAGTGCTCAATATCATAATTAATTTTGAGTTGAAACTCAAGAAAAAAGTCAGAAACTACTAGCCACCTTCTCTTATGGAGTTCTTTCCTCCTCTTTTAATGGAGGTTGTTACATTTCATTTAAGTCCAGGTGCCTAATTATCTTCATTCCTCAATAAATGGAAGTCATGATATTTTCAGGTTCATTTGGCTCATGTGGTAACGATGAGTGAGATATTGAACCTCCATTTTCAAGTTCACAAGTACCCTGTGAATGTGGGTTAGAAGGAGTGAATATGGGGAGGTGGGAGATATGCTAATAAAGTATAAGTAATGAACCCAAACCATGATTTTGAGTGAAATTCTATCTGATATGGTAAGTTACAAACACATTGTTTGAAGATTATTATTGTCTTAACTTATAATAAGGCTGTTTTTAAAAGCTGTTGTCTGATGAGGCAGTCCCTCCAGAGATAAAATTTAACCCCCAGACTGCATCAGAGTAAAGACACCCCACCCCACCCCACGGTTGATTTGTGTCTAGTGAACTAGCAGTAAGCTGGATGTCACTTGAGACCTCTTCCATGGGAACTACCTGAGCTGTTGATTGTTTACTTCTGCCCTATGTCTAACATTTAGATATTTTCCTCTGATTCTCCAAAGAGGAAATGTGGAGATACACAGCCCCGTCTGTTTACTGAGATCTGTAAAATGAATATTCTCTCTTTTCTTGTCCTCATGTTTGCCGTCCAGGTACCATGTTCCTGTGAGGTCGTCCCAGCTACCTCACCGAGAATTCCATGTATGGAAGGAAGACAGATAAAGGTAACTCGATTTGGTATAAGTAATTGCATTTCACTTTCTCCTCTGAGTCCCTCTCAGTCAGTTGGATCTAAATGGAATATAAACCCTTTGAATTCATTAGAAACTCCACGTGGTGGCCATCTGTTACAGATGGTGTGATCGGCTCCCTCAGTGGTACCTGTAGTACTGTGGTCTCCTGAACAGCAGCTTTGGGATCACCCAAGACCTTGGTAGGAATTCAGAATCTCTGGCCCCATTTCAGACCTACTGAATCGTAAACTCCTGGCCACATGTGTTCTAACAAACTCTCTGGTGATTCCAATGCACACTAACATTTAAGGGCTGCTGTAGTATACTCTGCTTCTCACAGCATCTTGGGCAGAAGTATTAGATCCCCAGAGGACTTGTGAAAATGCCGAATCTTAGACCCCAGCTCTCACTAACTGAAGCAGATTCTGCTTTTTTTTACATTTTACATTTTTTACATTTACATTTACATTTTTTACAAAGTACCCAGAATATTTGTATGTACAGGGAAGTTTGAGAAGCCATGCCTTGCGTTTTGTTCAACGCAGGCTATGCATCAGAATCACCAAAAAAAAAAAAAAAAAAAGCCCCAGAGATTTAAATTGACTTGCTATGACATGTAGCCTCGCTGTTTGGATTCTTAAAGCTCCCCCACATAGTTCTCATCTGCAGCAAAGAATGAGAACCATGGCCTTATGTTATGCTAGAGACTGGGAAACTAAATATCCTATTTCTCCCAAGTATTTTAGGTTTTCAGATGACCTAACTTCTGCCAAGTAATTCATATCTGGGCATGATTCAAAAGGCATTCATGAAGTAGTCTGACTCTGTGTTACTATGCAGTTATGGTTTTCTTGTGGAAGCAGTTAATGGTCCCCACTGTTCATCCCTAGTTTCCCAGACATCAGGAGGTAGGGGATCCATTTTACTGCCATTGAGCTGAGTGGAGATGCAGTAGATCTAGAGCCTGCAGTGGGAACAGAAGCTCCCTGATTTCCTTAGGCATCTGGTGAAGATGCGGAATAGTTGTCCTGCCGACCAGCTTTTCCAGTGTTATTCTACAAATCATCTAAGCAAAAGTCAGCTTAGAGCCCTTCTACCCATTTTGTAAGCATTTAATTCCTTTTAAATCTTTTACCACTTAAAACAGCTTGAGTGGTTTCATTATCTTCTAATGAATTCTCACTGATCCATCTTTGTAAGGTCAGAATTCATCATTGATAGTGCCTGAATTGAGCTATGTTTTATGTAATGTGAGCCCTTTTCTTTTCATTTAAAAATTGGATTTTTGTCCATCAGAAACAAAAATTAGTCATAAGAAAACTACTGGAGTCCAAACTTATGATCCTCATTAGGAACAGCTGTCTTTCTAAATGTTATCCCCACCCTTCTCACAGTATGCATCCCTCCCAGGCTTTAGTGTTCAAGTCATATTTGTGATAAATATACAGTCTTGGTGTACTGACACTTGCCCCATCCAAGTCTGAAAAGTCCTTCCCATTTGGAAAGGCAAGAGTGATTCCTTTACTGATGGCTGAGAAATATGAAATGGCTTTTTCACTTATTTCAGGAGTCAAAAGCAAACATGAGTCTTATCCTATAAAATCAGAGATCTGCTTTGTATCTACCAAAGAGAACCAAGTTTAGTAAACAACACAATTTTATTTTCAAATGATATTTGTGATGACTACTTTTTTTATATTAGGCACCTCTGATTTTTCAAGAGTATTTTCTACACACAAATGGTTATAATTTCTTTTGGTGTCAGAAACTGATGGTCCGGCCAAGAGACAGATGGGAAGATAGAAAGCAGGAGAAGGGGAGGATGTGGAAGAGGAAATGCCCAGCACGACCAAAGTGGCCACAGATTCCCTGCACGTATAAGAAAGAAGTTGCCTATAGGCCCCCTCCCTGTGTCTTAAATATAATTTAGAATTTTCCAAGTGTTCTTAGGTGTTTCCTTCTAGATTGGTGTTTGGAAGTTATTAAACCATTCCCCAAAAGCTGTTTAGATAGAATCTCCTACATAGGGATGAATGACCATTCTTTATGGGATTTTCACACAGTGACTTTTATTCTAAAGAAGCAGAGTAACTAGGGTCAATAGGCCATCCATAATAAGACCATCTCAAATGGTTTTTTGTTGTTGTTGTTGTTGTTGTTGTTGTTTTGTTTGTTTTTTAGATTATCTCATTGCCTTTGCCAGACTGGGCATTGTGTACCAGAGTAGGTGGATCATAGTTTCCTACTTGGGATCTCCAAATAAGGGACTTCCTTCCCCATTACATTTGATCTTTCTTTGACAATCATCTCAAAAAGTAGCCCCTAGAATATATCAGCTTCACTACCAGATGGTGCTGGGATATTGCAGTTAGACTTGCATTTACAAGGGAGATGGGAGGAGAAACCTGGCGGCCTAAAGTGGACCGAGACAAATATGATCTTTGTGAAACCAGGTTTTGCAGATATGTAGTTATCTCCAGCTACAGTGAGTCGAACCTAAATCCCACATGGAGGTTGACATACTTAGAGACACAAGCTTTATTTACACTCTCCTTCTTATTTAGTGTGTGTTTATCATGTTTAATTTGTTGTTGGTTTTATGCATTTTGGTTTCACTGGTTGTGGAGGTTTGTGGCTTGCCTTTTAACTTTGCAAAAGTTTAGTACAAAGGAAAATTAGAACACCAAGACATTTTCCAAACAATTTCAAAATGAACTACGTCCCCAACTAATTTGATTTGTAGGGAAGAAAGAACAAAGTCTTGTTAACTGAGAGCTCTAAAATATAATTACTCACATGTGCAAACATGTTTAAACGTGGGTTCTCAATGAATGCTTATCATGCAGTACTTTCTTGATCTGACTGTTGCCCATTAAAAACCTCCTGTGCCATATGCAGGTGTGATTATGCAGTCAACTGCCAATTCTCAGTGGCTCAAAGATCCTTTTAAAAATGTCCAGATGGGTATGAATGTTGAATTTGGCAGTTAAATTATAGAGCCCAATATATCTCTTCTAAGTACTAAGGCACTGAAGCAAAGTATCGATGTTTTCCTCCACCCCTAACTAGATTTCAAAAGAACAGTTTGGCTTTTCAGCTGGGAATCATATTTCCTCATTCTTCTGAATCTCAGGATAAACTTCGTTAGGACTTTTATCACTTTCTTCAATCCACGTATGTTATGAACAACATCAAAAAACTTTTTTTTTTTTTTTTTTGGTAAGCTACAAGTCAGTCAGAAATTGGTTTTTGAGGTGACTTGGTATATTTAAACAAGTGCACAGTGGAGGGGAAATAAAGCAGTGGCATTATAGCTCCCCTGGGTAGCTCCCCAGAGCCTTCCATCTTCCCTTCAGAAGAACGGTTTATAGGAAAAGGACATGAGGGATGGAAAGGCATCTCCTTGATTCTTGATAATATGAATCACAAACACAAACATCTGCCGTCTCCAAGAGAACAAGGCTCAATGGCAGTTTGTTATCAGCACTTCCGTGGGAAAGCGCCATAAAGATCACTGTCACTATTTCTTCTTGCCCAGGTGGGAAGTCCTCAGTAGCAGTCAGGAAACTCCAGGCGACTGGTCACTTTTTCCGATAACCTGTGTGGCTGATACAATAGGTCTGCCTCATCTAACATGCTTTGTAGTGTTTCCTTCTCGATGAGCACCTGTAGTGCATTTCTAGAACATGGCACATGGTAGGCCTTTCCATGGATGACTCAGTGTGACCCTGTCCCACAATAGACCCAGCACAGCATATGAAGGGGGTATGGCAAGAGGAGGCATAGGAAGTGTTTAAAGAACAACAGTTTGGGGAGAGGGTAGAAGAAAGGAAATGGTGTTTTTATGTTGTGCCTGGCTCAGTCTAGGTGTACAACAATTATATGATGGTATTTGTAGTAATGGCTTGAATTGGGGGCCGAGGGTAAGCTGTCAAGAGGTCCAGGATTTCCACTGTCACAAGCCAGATGACAGCCAAACTTCACTCTTGCATCTTTCATATTTGGAAATAAGGTTGGAATATACATTTTAGATGAAATGTGACGGGTCAAATAGAAAATTTGGGAGTCCTATAACTTCGTACAATGTTTAATGCTTTAATGTTTAATGCAAAGTATAAACAGTGACAATAGATAGAGAAAGTAGGTTAATAGACAAGATTAAAATAATGACTTCACATTCTCTGGCCTGAAGGTAAATTCCCTGCAAGCAAATCCTCTCCAAACAACCTATCCCATCTGTTTCTTTCTTATATAGATTTGTCCAAATTATATACTTTATTTCATTTGAGCATCACAAAAATGGATACTCATGGCTAGTAGACATCTCCAGTGTAACATGCCTCAAGTTGAACATCTGATCTGGCCCTAAAGTCTGTGTTCTGTCTCATTGATGGCAGGTTCAGCCTTCCCGTTACTCAGGCTGAAAACCTCGATGTCATACTGATTCTTCACTTTCTCTTCCAATTCTTACAAATATCCTCCTACTTCTGTCTTCAAAATACTGCTCATCACTTCTCCTGTTACTACCCTGCATCTGCGTGAGCACCACCTCCCCTGTTTTACTGCACTAGTCTTCTCACTGGCACCCCTGTTATTCTATCCTCGATTCACAGCTGGAGGAGCCTTTCAAACATAAATTAGATCAGGTTACTCCTCTCTGCCAGACTTTCCAATGGCTTCCTATTTCACTCAGAGTAAAAACCCACATCCTCATCAGGCCCCCGGAGCTCTAATAGCCTGGCTCATAACCTCATCCTTTATAGGCCGCTCCCTCCCCCCAGAATCCCTGCTCTTTAAACACTCCAGACATGCCACCATCTTAGGGTCTTGCCCTGCTGTTCCCTCTGCCTAAAATGTTCTCCCTACACAGCTGACGCCCTACACTTCTCCTGCTGGATTTTTTTCTCAGATGTGACCTTCTCAATGAGTTTTGCCTTGACCATCCCATTTATTATGGTAACAGCCTCTCCAGCATTCCCAAGCCCCATAATACCATACTTGCTTTATCTCTTTGCTCTTCACACTTGTAAGCACCCTGTATCATTTACTTCTTTGTTATGTTCACTGTCTATCACCCCCAGCAGACTGGAAGCACCATGAAGGCAGAGGTTTTTTTTTCCTGTTTTGATCACTAATGTATCCTAACTGCCTGAAACAGTGCTGGCACATAAGTGGGGACTCAATAAATATTTGTGGAATGAATGAAATCATCACAGTCATAATGTTATCAGACTATACTTTTATATGCCAAGAATACTTATGAAGAGTTTGCACATTTTCACGGCATCATTTAAGCCACATAAAACCCCTGTGTAGCAGACACTGCCATAACCCCACCTGAAAGAATGAGAAGCAAATGCAAGAGAATTGAAGAATCTAATTGAGCCCAGCAAGGAAGTGCTAGGACCAGGGTAGAAACCTAGGTCTCCCCTGCTATAGAGTCCAGGTTCCTTGGCCCTGCTCTAGCTCTCAGATCTCACCTCTGTGACTCTTCCATATAGCTGTGACCCTTTCTTAGAGTCATCGTCTCTCTCTTAACTTGAAAGACTCCAGTGTTCTTTCCCATTGCACAAGTATGCCTCTCTGTATTTGTTCCATGTATTTTTTTAAAAGCCTGATGGACTTAGAATACAAAGCTCCTGACTCCTGGTTGAGTGCTCTTTTTGTTACCAGGCTCACTTGAATATGTGTATGTAAACTGATGATTGAATTCACATATCATAATATAAACAGATGCATACAACAAAATCCCAGCAATGCACATTGCCTCAATTTTGAGAAGTTATTATTCAGTTCCAAGCAGAATTACTTTAAACTCAACTTGTTTTTCATGGGGTACTGTCATAGAAAACACTGGGAAAAGCTAATCAATAATCAAGCTTTGTTGACTAAGAAATAAGTTTGTGTTGCCTTGGGAGCTTGGATAAGTTTGCTTTCTTCTGGGTCACTTTATAAAGATGTGTTTTTACTTAATAATAATGTCCATAAGTTGGGTCAGGTCCTCACAACCTAGAGGTTATAATGAAGTAGATATAACATTTGAGGCATATTTTCAATCTTACTGACTGATAAATCAATCATTACCATGAGTATTAAAATGTGGTTTCCACCATTATGATGCAGAATGCATGGGAGGGACAAATTACTGTCACAAGGGCTGTCAGGTTGTGGTCATCTGTCTTCCAGCTTGCCTGCACTGATGTCTAGCTATGGAGATTACAAGGGCTGTTTACCTCCATCAGATTCTCCCAAGACTGGAACAGTTCCTGTTCTATCCACAAAATCTACTTAAATCCAGCCTCCACCTGCTGGTTCTTCCCTTGCCCTAGTCTATTTTTCCCTCTTAACTCTTCACTTGAATGGTATTAACCTGCTTCTTATATTTTCCTTCTTTCTACTTTAAAAAGTGCTCTTAAAAATAATCTGTAGGAATAAAATTAGTAAAACATCAAGGGTGTCTATTCATTCTCCATTACACATTTTACAGGAGGTTCTAAACAGTGCAGTAAGACCAGAAATCGGTGAATGAATGCATGCATGAATGAATGAATAAAAGTCACCCGGATTAAAAAGGAAGAAGGAAGACTGTCAATATTCACAGACAACATGAGAAACTCTAGAAAAACAGATAGATTCCAAACAAAAAGAAAAGCTGCTAGGACTAATAAATTTAGAAAGGTTGTAGGATCTGGGGTGCCTGGGCAGCTCAGTTGGTTAGGTATCTGCCTTTGGCTCAGGTCATGATGTTGGAGTCCCAGGATCCAGCACCACCTTGGACTCCATACTCATCGGAGAGTTTGCTTCTCCCTCTCCCTCTGCTCCTTCCCCTGCTCATATTCTCTTGCTCCCTCAGTCTCTCAAACAAAATCTTGAAAAAGAAAAAGTTTGTAGGATATAAGATCAATATAAAACATTGTATTATATTCCTAAATACTAGCAAGGAACAATCAGAGATTTGAGTAAAATATTCCAATAAATAGCATCAGAAAATGAAATACTTAGGGATAAACCTAACAAAAGATGGGAAAGACCTGCACACTGAAAACAGTAACACTATGCTGAGAGAAATTAAAGAACACGTTAAGTAGATGGAGATAGATACATCACATATTCATGAGTAAACTACTCAGTGTTGTTAAGATATCAGTTGTTCCCAAATTGATCTGTAGATGCAGTGCAATCCTGATCATAATCTCAGTAATTAGCAAGCTAATTCTTAAACTCACATATACAAAAAAGAGAGCCTGGAAATAAACCCATGCTTTTACAGTCAATTAATTTATGACATAGGAGGCAAGAATATACAATGGGAAAAATACAGTCTCAGATTAATAGTGTTGGGAAAACTGGATAGCCACATGCAAAAGAATGAAACTGGACCACTTTCATATACCATACACAAAAATAAATTCAAAATGGGTTAGAGACCTAAATGTGAAACCTAAAACCATAAAACTCCTGGAAGAGAACATAGGCAGTAATTTATTTGACACAGGCCATAGGAACACTTTTGTAGATGTCTCCTCAGGCAAGGGAAACAAAAGCAAAAATAAGCCACTGGGATTACCCCAAAATAAAAAGCTTTTGCACTATGAAAGAAACCATCAACAAAGTGTTAAGGGCAACCTAATGATTGGAAGAAGACATTTACAAGTTATATATCTGATACAGGATTAATATCCAGAATGTATGAAGAATTTATGTAATACAACACCAACAGAAACCCCAAATAATCTGATTTAAAAATCATCAGAGGACTTGAATAGACTTTTTTCTAAGGAAGACATACAGATGGCCAATAGACACATGAAAAGAGGCTCAACATCACTAATCATCATGGAAGTGCAAATCAAAACCACAGTGAAATACTAGCTTACACCTGTCAGAATGGCTAGAATCAAAAAAGATAAATAGCAAGCATTGGTGAGGATGTGGAGATGTTGATGGGAAGGTAAATTGGTGTAACCGCTATGGAAAGCAATATGGAGGTTCCTCGAAAGGTTAAAAATAGAAATGTTGGGGCACCTGGGTGGCTCAGTTGGTTAAGCCCCTGCCTTCGACTCAGGTCATGATCCCAGGGTCCTGGGATCGAGCCCCGCATCCGGCTCTCAGCTCAGCGGGGAGTACTTCCCCTCTCATTGTGCCTGTCTCTCTGCCTACTTATGATCTCTCTCTCTCTCTCAAATAAATAAATAAAATCTTAAAAAAAAATAGAAATGTCATATGACCCAGTAATTTCACTACTGGGCAATTTATCCAAAGAAAACAAAAACATTAATTCAAAGGAAAGATATATGCACCCCCATGTTTATGGTAGCATTATTTGCAGTAGCCAAGATATGGAAGTAGCCCAAGTGTCTATCAATAGATAAATGGATAAAGAAGATGTGGGATATATATATAATACACTATTACTCAGCCATAGAAAAGGATGAGCTCTTGCCATTGATCACAATGTGGATGGACCTGGAGTGTATTATGCTTTGTGAAGTCAGTCAGTCAGAGAAAGACAAATATCATGATTTCACTGATACATGGAATCTAAAAACCAAAACAAATGAGTAAACAAAGAAATGAGAAGTAGAATCAGACCTATAAAAAGAGAACAGTCTCATGACTGCCAGAGGGGAGAGAAATGGGGGCATAGGCAAAATGGCGAAGGAGAGTGAGATATAGCCTTCCAGCTATAGAATAAGTCATGGGGATGAGAGGGACAGCACAGAGAATATAGTTGGTGGTATTGTAGTAATGTTGTATGGTGACAGATGGTAGCTTCACTTGGGGTGAGCACAGCATAACATAAAGTTATCAAATCACTATGTTACACATGAAGCAATGTAACACAGCGTGTCAGCTATACTAAAAAAGCTCACATGTAAATGCAAAGGATGTAACATAGACAAAACAACTTTGACAAAAAGCACAAAGTTGAGAGACTAACAATCACATTTTAAGACTTTATATTGCTATGGTAATCAAACGTGGAGTTATTGGTATAAAGACTGACAAATGCTAGCTCAATGGAACAGGACAGGGAACATGGAAATAGACCCACCATATACATGGACAGCTGATTTTTGACAAAGTGTAATGGCAATTTTGTGTAAAGAGTAGCCTTTTCAAAGACTGGATATTCATATACAAGGAGATAAATAAGTTCAATCCACAACTCACACCATGTACAAACAGAAACTCAAAACAGATCACAGACTTAACCACAAAACCTAAGATTATAAAACATCTAGAAGAAAACACAAGTGGAAACCCTTGCAATTTTGAGTTAGTCAGAGATTTCTTAGCTGTGACACCAAAACAGTTCTTAAAAGAAGAAACTGGTAAATTGGATTTCATTAAAATGAAAAACTTATGCACTTGGAAGACACTGTTAAAAGAATGAAAAACAAATCACACACTGGGAGAAAATACATGCAAATCTGTATCTGATGAAGGACTTATATGCAGAATACTTAAAGCACTCACAAATGCTTTTTGTGCATTTTGTGCACAAAAGACCTTGCTGAACAGTGGGCAGAAGATCTGAACAGACCCATCACCCAAAAAGGTAAACAGAAGGCACATAAACACATGAGGAAGATATTCAGCATCATTTGTTGCTAGGGAAATGTAAATTGAAAACACAAGATGATACCAGTCACCTATTAGAATGACTAAAATTAAAAAGACTAACCATACCAAGTGTTGGTAAGGATGTGAAGCAACTGGATTCTCATTCACCACTGGTGGGAATGTAAAATGGTATAACTGCTTTGGAAAAGTTTAATGGTTTCTTCAAAATTTAAGCAAACATATACCATTTGCTTTGTCTTCTCAACTGATCAGGGTTTACCCAAGAGAAATGAAGAATGCATGTCCTATAGAAATTTGAGCATGAGCATTCATAGCCCAAACTGGAAATAACTGACATGCCTGTCAGTAGGTGAACAGATAAGTGAACCGTGACTTATCTGTATGCTAGAATATTACTCAGCAATAAAAGGCATAAAGCTACATTATAAAATATAATACGGCTGAATCTCAAAATATGCTGAGTATAAAAAGCCAGATAAAAATGGTATATTCCCTTTATGTTAACATTTAGAGAGTGCATACTAACCGTCTGCCAGGTGGATGGTCATCTGGAAGTGGGAATGAAGAGCTGGGAGGGAGGGTTTGAATCAGCTCCTCATGGTGACAGACACTTCACTATCCTGATTATGGTGCTGGTTCCATCTGCGTAAACAACGTCAGAGCTATCAAACTATGTTTTAAATATGGGAAGGTTAGTGTATGTCAGCTTTACTTCAGTATAGCTTTTTAAAGGACATCGAAGGGAACCTCTTTGCCCTTATATTCTCTTGCTGACTCTTCATAATGTAGAGTTAGAATGGCAACTGAGGCTCTTATTTTCCTTGTATGATAATAGCTTCCTCTGTGAACTCATTTAAGATTTTACAGGCTTCAGATTATTTCACCCTTCTTATTTCCACCCCCTTGTTTTCATCTCCCTCCTTTCTTTTTCCAGGCTAAGGATATCACTTGACACCCTCTATATTCATTCTGCCCCTGCTAGCTTCTTCCAGAAGATGGTTAAATCCCCAGGTATTCTTATAAACTTGGAAGAATTGCCTTTTCCAGAGTCAGGCCATATTCCTTGGGGATTCTCAGGAAGAAGCAAGATGAACAAGATCCTTCCCACCACATGTGAGGACATGCCAAGGACAGTCCTCTAGGTGTTTCTTTACTTTCCCTCCACTCAGCTGGACTCTGCCTAAGAAAGACGAGGTCTTGAGGAGATGCTCCCTTTCCTACATTTGCTGTTGCCAGAGGGAATGGCACCAGACTCCCACCCATCTGTGGTCTCTGTTTTTCATGCCTTTGTGTCACCAGTGGGTGAGGTAGTATGAACAAGTAAGAGTTAGTAGTTTCTCTCATCAAGCCTCTAGAGAAAGTCTCTGCAAAGTTCTATGTCCCAGCTCAATGAGTGGTTAAGAAGTTAGCAAAAGGAGTTTAGAGAGAGAAACTGACATTTAAAACAAAAGCCATGCTAAAAATGAAGACTAGGTTAGACTCTTACTTTAGGCACATGTTTTTCTACCCCTTCCTATCTAGGCTGGGAAGAAGCTAGCAAGTTCAGACAGATGGTACCATATCACACTAAAGGAACACATTATGTATTTTTAGGGTCTTTTTTCCTGTGAAAGCTTTATAATGAAACCTAATGCCAGTTTTGCATGTAAAATTCCACTAGTTTTTTTTTTTTTAATGTTCTGGCTTATAATTTTTATCGTAGAGTTAAAAGTTGAAAAACAAGACATAATTTAGGATGATGTGTTCTTTCACTTAAGGAATCTGGACAGTTACTGTGTTTCTTAATGTGTCTTAAAAATTGTAGCACAGTTTTTCATGTGTCTTTTTTCTCAGATTGTAAGGTACCACTTGTATGATATGCTTCGGAGGAAGCTATGGTATTACTCCTGAAGCTCTGGTTTGGAGAAATGAAAAGCCTTTGGGCTTAAAGTAACATAGATGCATGTTTATGTCTTGGCCCTGCCAGTCAGTGACTGAGGGGCCTTGAGCCTTCTTTGTAGATATCAGCAGAACACATTCTATAAAGGGCCAAATAATAGCTTAGGCATTGTAGAAAAGAACACCTCTGTTGCAACTACTGCTCAGTGCCACAGTTGTTGCAGGAAAGCAGCCATAGACAGTAAACAAATGGGTGTGGCTGTGTTCCAATACAACTTTATTCACAGTCACAAGCTACGGGCCAGATTTGGCCCATGCACTGTAGTTTGCTGACCCCCGATACAGGTAATGCTACCTTCCTCCCAGCATTGCCATAAGGGCTGCATGCCATATGTAAGATGATGTAAGCAGGGACTCGAATGACAGCAGCTCTGAGTCAGCTCCCTTATCTCGAGCCTCTGTGAGTCCCTGTGCTGCCACTTGTGATCCCATTTATTATGTACTCAGTGTGGGACCGTGTCTGTCAGCAGGGCATCGGAGTGCTCAGGAAAGAGCTTCTCTTTGCATCCTTCTTGCTATGTGTGAAAGTACTTTCAAAGCTCTGAGCACAGTATGAATGCCAATTATTTGTTTGAGCTTTTTTTCCCCGTCCTGGTGGCAGGGCAAGGAGAGAGGAAAGCATTCCCAAAGGAAGTGACCCATTGGCCCAAAGCAGCCTCTTTTTGAAATCTTCCTGATAGAGTTTTGAGAAAAAGCAGAACTGATTTGACAGTGCACCCCTCCCCCACTTCTGGATGCATTTTCTGATTTTGTGATAAAGAGGATCAATGTAGATGTAAGATTTTAGTTTGAGAAAATGGTGGCAGGTTCGACAATTTCTATTTGAGCCTCAGCCCAACATGGTAAGATAAAGATATACCAGAGATTCACTATTGCACTAGAATTGGTAGCAAGAAATAGAATATGCTCTATCACGGGATTAGAGACTGACCCTAAAATAAAATTTGTTGGGAGTCTTTTGTAGTTTTTATTTTTATTTTTTTTTAAGATTTTATTTATTTATTTGACAGACAGAGATCACAAGTAGGCTGGGGAGGCAGGCTTCCAGCTGAGTGGAGAGACTGATAAGGGGCTGGATCCCAGGACCCTGCGATCATGACCTGAGCTGAAGGCAGAGGTTTTAACCCACTGAGCCACCCAGGCTCCCCTTTTTGTAGTTTTTAGAAAGTGGTACATTTCTACTTCGCAATCTGGAAAATGGAGGAAAGTATACAGGCATCTAACAAACGAAGAAACATAACCCAGCAAAGCTTTCCTCTCCCCCTGAAATGTTGATACTAGGTCTTTTACTCCTTCTCATCTTTCACAATAGATGGAGACTCTGCCTTCTTTTAGTTTACAAAACTGGGATCATCCCTTGTGTTCATGGGGTTACAGCTATAAGTTGCTCTTTTCACAATAACAGCATGAAGTGAACACATCCCCCTGTCTACAAAAACTTTCTGCGGCATCATTTTTAATGGCCGCAGAGGCTTCCACATGTTGAGAGAACACATTTATTTGGAGGCTGATCTTTTGAGACTACCCTTGAGGAACTTCAATTCCTCCTTAGCACCTTTGTCAGAATTGAAGAAAGGAAAAAGGGGGGTGGGTGTGCAGGGAAGAAGAGAGGAAGGGAGAGATCCATTAAGACTCAAATCACTTCCTTTGTCTCCTTTTTAAAGTAGTGAAAGGTTTGGGGGGTGGGGGGATGGTAAAGCCACATGATAGACTTCTCCAGCCCAGTCAGAGAGGCAGCGAGGCGACTGAGTGGGAGTCTGATGTGGCCACAGGCCAGCAGGATCCCCCTGTCTGTGCTGGTGGCAGCCTGTGGTCCTGGGGAATTGCCTCAGCCACGGGACGGCACGGTGACAATGTGGGAGTTGACAGCATGTGTTCCTGGTGCAGAACCACCACATGCATGCCCCATCTTGATTAATTGGGTTGTTTGATCTCAGACATTCTCCTGTCACAGAACGTTCTGTGCTTGTGCTAGTGATAATGAGTTACCCTGGGGATAACCTCTTCAGAACTAATAAATCTCTAACTCTTAGAGTGGTGAATACATCAGCCCTTGTCTAAAGATACAAAGCGATACATTAATAACATTTAATATTATAACATTTGTGTCTGGATGGGAATGAGACACTGTATGTTAGCAACTAATCCCTCTGTTTATGGCATTAATGAATGAAATTAGAGTTGGATTTAAGGATTTGTTAAATGACAAAGTCCAGTGACCTTAATTACTCTAATCTTATCTGACCTAGATGAATGAGATGATTTCTAACACATAAAACGGTAAGCATTGTTACCTAAATGCCTAAACTGCTGGTGAGATCTCTAATGTTAACAAAAAAAGTGGAATGAGAAATATTGAAACATAGACTAATTTATACATAAATCTCCAAAAAGAAAACTAAAGGAACTCAGATCTGGGCCACATAACATATCCCTCAGTCCTTCTCTAATTTCTAAATCACTTTTCTTACCCCAACTGTAGAAGGGTTTTACCTACCCACTGTGAAGAAAACAGATGATGAAAAAAAACTTGCAGAGAGAAAGTAAAGAAATCCATGTTCTAATTACACAGATATAACCAATGTTCACATTTTGGTTTATTTCTTCTAGCATATTTTCTACTAAAAATATATATATGGTTTCTTAATATTTTATATGTATATATGTGTATGTATTTATTTTCCTAATATGTAGGAATGGGGGCATGTTATACATATTATTAATAACATTCTCTTTTTCAGATGAACAATATATCTTGGGCCTGTATTCTTCTTCTTCTTCTTCCCTTCAGAACACAGAGACTTAATTGCCTTTGTTTGTCTTCAGAGCAGCTGCTATTGCCCCAGCTTCTTGAGGGCTGTCCCCCAGACTCACTGCAGAAGACAATACAGCCTCCCAGATCCCACTTTCCTCACTGTGCGTGAAGCCCACCACACAGACCATTGTTAAAGAGTTCACTGCTAATCAAGTAGGAAAACAGATGAAAGAACAATAGCCAACATGGTAGGTTCTATAGGCCTGATGTCCTTAGACCTTCCTTGTTCCCTGGCTGGGTGGTCCCTGTGTGGCATGAAAAGTTTGTTTGTCATTTTTGATCTTGGGTAGAAAACTCATCGACCCCCCTCACTTACGGCTTTTCCTACCTTCAGCCTCTATAGATCAGTGATTCTCAGGCTACCTGGGAGAAGATCCAGTTGCTTTTTGCTTTGTTTTGCTTTTAAACATTCTTTTTTGGGGGTTAAAGACACACCATATGAAATTTACCCTTTTGTCATTTGTAAGTGTACAGTTCAGGGTCATGAAGTACATTCACCATGTATTCAAATACATTCACCATACATTCAAGGACATTGTTGTGCAACTATCACCATCATCCATCTCTAGAACAGGTTTCCTTTGCCCAAACTGAAACTCTGCAGTGTTAAACAATACTCTCCATTCTCCTCTTCCTCCCAGGCCCTGGCGACCCCAGTTCTACTTTTTTACTCCCCAATTTTACTATGCTAAGTACTTCGTGTAAGTGTATTCATACAGTATTTGTTCTTTTGTGAGTGGCTTATTTCACTTAGTATGATGTCTTCAAGGTCCATTCAAGCTGTGGCGTATACCAGAATTCCCTTCCTTTTAAAGCTGAATAATATTCCATTGTATGGAATATACCGCATTTTTCAATCCATTCATTCATCAGTGGATACTTGTGTTGCTTCTACCTTTTAGCTATTGTGAATAATACTGCTTTGAATATGGGTGTACAGATATCTGTTTGAGTTGCAGCTTTCAGTTCTTTCAATCCAGTGAAACTGTTGGATCACGTGCTAATTCTGTTTTTAAGTGTTTGAGGAACCACCATACTGTGTTCTATAGAGTCTATCCTATTTCACATTCCCATTAGGGATGAGGCTTCTAATTTTTCCCTTGCCAAACAGGTTATTATTCTGGGGGCTTCTGGTTGGTGGTGGTTGCTTGTTTTAATTATGTTAGTCACCATGTAGTATCTTTGGTTTTTGATGTAATGTTCCATGATTCATTGTTTGAGTATAACGCCCACTGCTCCATGCAATACGTGCCCTCCTTAATACCCATCACTGGTTAACCCATCCTCTTACCCCTCTCCCATCTGAAACCCTTAGTTTGTTTCCCAGAGTCCATAGTCTCTCATGGTTCATCTCCACTTCTGATTTTCCCCCTTCATTTTTCCCTTTCTTCTCCTTATGTCCTCCATGCTATTGATTATGTTCCACATATAAGTGAAACCATGTGATAATTATCTTTGTCTGCTTGACTTATTTCACTTAGCATAATCCTCTCCAGTTCCATCCATGTCGATGCAAATGGTAGGTATTCATCCTTTCTGATGACTGAGTCATATTCCATTGCCTATATGGGCCACATCTTCTCTGTTGAAGATGTCTGTTGAAGGGCATCTTGGCTCTTTCCACAGTTTGGCTATTGTGGACATTGCAGTGTTGTTTTTGATATAGCTATCCCAATGAGTATGAGGTGGGTATATTTTTGTGGTTTTGATTGGCATTTTTTCTAATGATTGGTGATTCTGAGCATCTTTTCATGTGGTCATTGGCCATTTGGGAATCTTCTTTGGTGAAATGCCTATTTGAGTCATTTGCTTATTTTTAAATTAAGTTGTTTGGGTTTTTTGATTTTTGTTTTGCTTTGCTTTGTTTTTTAACTTCACTTCCATTATAAATTGATACTTTTATAAAATACAGTAAAATCACTATCTGTGAATTACTGGATACCAAAATGAAGGATGTTAAGTCCTAGGACATCTATTTCTAGCTATAATGAAGTAAGAGGGATCATTTAGCCCTCCACCTGAAATAATTAAGAAACCAGCAGAATATATGAAATAATGGTTTTCAGATATTAGACAAAAGTCCCTTTAGGAATATGATCCTTTCACAGTAGGGAAACAAACACAGTGAGTTCTGCTTGGAGGCAGTCCAAAAGCACAGCTTGAGAAGATCAAACTGATCACGGTAACATACCTGTATTTCAGAACAAAGTTGACTGCTGTGTAAAGGAATATGGCTAACACCAGCACCCAACAATGAAAATTCACTCTCTCTACAGTCCAATTAAAAAATTACGAGGTATGCAAAGAGGTAGGAAATGTGATCTAGAAGCAGAAAGAAAAAAATCAACTATTAGAAGATGAACAATAATAAAAATGAAATAGAAAAATGTGACACATAAAATATAAGCCCCATTTAAAAAATATTAAATTTAATAGATAAAACTTTACTCCCTCAGATTACTATAATAGTTTTTCAGTGCTTATTCTCAAGTTCTGTACATATCACTCCATGGACTGGTAACAATTCACAGGCTATCACCCAGTCCATAGAGAAAATTTGTTGTAGCTCTGCTTAGAATTTTTTTTTAACTCCCAGAAGATTGACTTGGATATGTGGTTAGGGCAAAAACCACTTTTGACTACATTGCCATCCAAGAACCTTGTGTCTCTAAGTGAATTATGTATCTCAAGGAATTCCAGACGGAGTGGCTCCTGCCTCACTGGATTTCCAGCACCATGCCAGACCCTGAGGGAACATCTGAGGTGTGGTCCTCAGAGTGAAGTGTGGCAGGGAAGTTTATGAGAAGCCTAATTAACACTGTCATTTTAGATAAGTAGAGGCACAAGGTTTTAAGTAAAACACTTCTGAGCCTAATTATTTCTTATTTTAGCATGAACTTTAGAGGAAAATGTACTAAGTCATTTTGGGAATAGCTCCTCAGTTCGTAAGATGCTGAGAACTAATTATTAAATTGTATGCATATTGTAACTGCACAGTTTAAAGACATGATTGGAAGAGCCATCATGAAACTCTCACCAGCTAGCTCTGTGAGCCAAATGTCCATGGACACATTGTTCCAGATGAGAATGGAGTGTTTTGGGTTCTGTTAATTAGTAGCTTTCCTTTATAGTCTCGAAGATTGCTGCTCAGCCTGTCCAGGTCACTAGTTAACTAATAAATGTTAACTATCTATAGCTCCATGTCTGTTCATGTTTACTTATTCTTTCATTTATTCAGATCTGCTCAAGAAATGTATAATATCTAAGTGATTCACTTAAAAATTACACAGTTGGCCTTTCTAAATTAAAAGATCGGATATAATTTTATAGGATATAGCCCTATTGAATTCAAGTTAGGTAGTTTTCATTATTTTCTGTGGCAAAAGCACATCTGTTCAAGGGCAGATTCATAATAATAAGGTTCAATTGAGACCTTAGGTGTGGACTTTGGAGTCATTTGGCAAGAGCTAGTTGCCTGAAAATGACTTCATCATCTACAGAGGTTTACCATCCTTTTGGTTTCCCTCGGAATTATTCGTGTCCATTTCCTGTGATGAGGCCATTTTGGTCTGTTGATGAGGAAACAGGTGGCAGAGCACTGAGTGATGTCTGCCTTGTCTGGCAGACAAGGTATATGTTGGCACATATACCTTGAATGTTTACAGGAATGATAGAGGTGATATCCTAACTGAGCTAGCTCAGAAGTGAAATAGGGCATGGTGCATCTGGGTGGCTCAGTTGATTAAGTGTCTGACTCTTGGTTTTGGCTCAGGTCATGATCTCGGGGTCATGAGATTAAGCTTTAAGTCACAAGTCAGGCTCAGCACTGGGTGTGGAGCCTACTTAAGATTGTTTCTCACCTTTTCTCTCTCCTCACTCTACCGCCTCTCTCTCTCTCTCTCTCAAAAAAATAAATAAAAGAGGAAAAATAGTCTTTTCATTTTACAATATCAAGGCCATATCCCTTTATCCTGCTGTGCAAAATAGAATCTCGTGGTGATTACAATCACGTCTTTAGAGGATGCTCTGCCAAAGTACATGAAGACGTGTCCCTGACTTGGGCATTCGTACCTGAAACTCTTGCTGAGTGCCCGGCCTGGTTGCAGACAATTGTTAGCACATCTGGGAAACAGCACCTTTCCTGTTCTTAGTGGGACACTGATTGGTGAGTTACTAAGTTTACCTATGAATTTCAGTTGATGCTCCCTAAATACATGTGGACGCTTCTCATGAAGTGACAAGTGTCCTCTAGGGATGAATATTCTGGTTACTTTTGGTAACAGTAAGTAAAATTACTTAGAAATGGATGGGAAGTTTTGTCTATGGAGGAAGGACCCTTAGTTATCCTTAGGCTTGGATAAATTGGCTTTCTGAAATGAGAATATATATTCCTAAGAGACTGAGTGTCTTTTTCATTTCATTTAAATAAATCACTTTCATTTAAAAATAATCACTGAGGAGGATAGAAGTGAATTCTTGTGCTAAAATAGAGGTGGCCAAAATTGGATTATAAGGACTCAAATTTTTTTTTCCTGCCTCCTTACTTTCCTCTTTGGCATTCTCTGAACTTCTATTATTCGTCACTTTTTTGTTGTTGTTCTGCCTTTGTCCTATCTTGACACCCTCAGCCAATCCCTTGGTTTCAAATATCACCACTGCTTTGTAAAAGACAATCAAATCTTTCTTTGTAGCTATGGACTTCCTGTTATATGAGTTAATAAATCTCTATCAGCAAAGCCATCTTGATTTGGTTTTCTCTTACTTACATCCAAAAGAATCTCTTTTTCCTTTAAATAGTAATGGGAGAGTAAATCACTCTGAAGCCAAGTCATGATCGTGTCAATCTCATGTGAAGTAGTTATCTTTTATAGTTCCTCACTCCCTACCAAAACACTGCAAATTTAGTCCCAACTTGCCTTTCCAAGTTCATTTCTTTTTTTTTTTAAAGATTAGTTTATTTACTTTAGAGAATGAGAGAGAGAGAACATGCATTTATGAGAGGTCATGCATGTGGGGGAGGGAGGGGCAGAGGGAAAGAATCTCAAGCAGACTCCTGGCTGAGCAGGGAGACCGAGGCAGAGCTCGATCTCATGACCCTGAGATCATGACCTGAACTGAAACCGAGAGTCAGATACTTAACCAACTGAATCACCCAGGTGCCCCCAACCTCGTTCTCATATGCTTCATTTACAAGGTCCCTTCCAGTGGTTAAAACACTTTAAGAGCTGCAGGGGCTAGGAGAGGAGGGGCTGCTGGCCTAGCAGCTGGCTAGGCCCTGGACCTAAGCCGGCTGCCCTTTCCCTGCCCTGACTCCACCTCCAGAGACTGAATGCAGAACTAGCTGGTGTTGGCTGGATTTTGCCTAGAAACTCACTTCTGTTTGGGAGGTGGAGATTATCTTAGAAAGTTTTTCTGTGTCCCAATATAGAAAAAGAACAAATTAAACGTTCTGAAATGTGTGGGTCACCTTTGAGAATGGTTCCTGGACCCCTGAGCTCTAGGATCAGCAAGCTCTCTGTATTGTTGTGCCCTCAAGATACAAGGTTCTCCTGTGGCAGCAGGAGGCTCACCTAGAGAATGGCATAGCAGCAAGACCAACTTCAGTGCACATAGGAACAAAGAGGACAAGGCATTTGGGTGGCCAGCATGAGGGGACATACCCAGAGAGCATCAGGTCACTGTCACATAGCTATTTCCGCTGCCGTCTGAAAGAACTCAGAGAGCCTGTTCTGTCTGTGACTGCAAGCTCAGGGGTTCAGTCAATTCCAGTAACCCTAAAGAGAGAAACTCCCCATCATAAGAGAGAGTTAAAACCTATGTTAGAGTGGGAGGTGATGGGTGCTACTCCTACAGTGATATCCCCTTCTGCAAAACACTGCCTGGTTCCTAAATTCTATGCAGAGTAAACCTGGGAACTAGCCAGTTAACCCCAGTCTTCTTCCCCTTCTCCTTGTGACTCCAAGAGTGGAAGCCATACCCCTCAAGCACTCGTTGGGTCAGATGAGATCATGGGCCTGAAGAATGGAACTGGAAATGGTGCCAAGGAAGCAAGATATTTTCATCCACTCCTTTGGTCAGAGAGCTCCCAGAACTAAAGAAAGTAATTATGCTGACCACAGGAAGTCCCAGGATTCTTAGTACACTGATGACTCTATCAAATTCCATGACCCACAGGTCTTCCAGACTTTCCCATAGCTAGACTTGTCCAAATCCTACACCTGCTCAGAAAATGTTAGCCCAAATGGTGCATATGTTTACAGACTACAGAAGCTGCACTGAGGGTCAAGTTGAAACTGCCACCCCTTTCCAAATCCAGGACATCCCTAGGACCAAGACAGAGAGAACCAAAGCCCCTCTGAACACACAGATAGCTGCCTTTGGAATGATCCAAAACCTCTCCTACAACAGCCCCCACTTCCAGCCAACCAGGGCCATAATTCCTCTTTGAATGACAGCTGCCTGTAACTCTGCATTCTGGCCCCAGCACCCAGACCAGCTGCTGCCATGTGTCCGCTGGCCTAGGACAGGCCTATAGAAAGCAAACTGATGGAACGTAGCTTGGCCAGCTCTACTCCACTGATCCTACATGGTATTGGAACAAATAAATTTGATGCCCCCAAACCAAGCAGTTTCTTCTGTCTCCTACCAGGGCAATAGCTCTTTGGAAAATCCCTATATCTTCTGTTGGGTGGAGATCCCCCTACCCTGGGAGAGAATCCATATGGACCGTCTCATGAGCAGCTGGAATATCATTAGCTTTCCTTTCACATTCTCAGAAATAGGCAACATGTGCTTTTACCTAATGAGAAAGTATTCACAGTAGCACAAACAATGCTGAATGCTGGTATGTTATAGGGAACTCCCAAGAAACTGTAACTTAGGTTTATACAGGTCATGATGATTCAATATCAATACCTAGTTAAGGGACTTGGGGCCCTCACAGATATGGGGGCTTTGCTTGTCCTTCCAGGATACAGACATGTGTCCTTTTCTGGAGCTAATATGGCTCTACATTCAATGAACTCCCATGTGGGCCCATAGTATCCAAACACCCAGGTCATATAGCTCCTGAGCAAAAAGTTTGGCTGTCATTTCAGGAGTCATTTTTATAAAGAGTAGTAGAAGAATCAGGGACAAATGGTTATACCACAGTACTCCCTCCAGGTCTGAATGTTTATTGATATGGATTTGCAAATTGAGCCAGGGGTTCTTTGATAGCAGCTGACTCCCGATGAAAGCTAGGTACCAGGGCAAGAAGAGCCATCTTCTGATAGTATTGCTATGCCACATTCTCTGCCCTAGGGCCATTACCCTCAACCCCAACATGTCAGGGGACAGATAGGCCTCCTTGGATTTGCAGGGATGATAAGCTCAGAAATAGAAGGGACAGATGTCCCCAGTTGTGCACCTAGACCTGATCTTTCTCAAGTCACTGGGATGGACAATAGGTCAAAATTCCCAGATGATTAAAACTTCTCTCCTGGACAAGCCATCTTCTTTGGTCTTGACTGAGGGGAGCACTTCCAAAATCCCCAAAGGTTATCTGCAGAGAGGTTTCAACAGCATTTGGCAAAAGAATGCCCAGGCTTTCTCCCCAGAATAAGCATGGCAAGCATCAGGCCCAGCATGGAGATGACCAGGATGATCCTAGGGTTTCAATGAACATTTCATTTTCTCTCTAAGTTTTCCCAGTGATGACTTTCTAAAAGCAATGCCCCACAGATGGGCCCTGGTTGGGCTTTGAGTTTGGGATGGTCCTTAATGTCATGAAGGGAGATGTCAATTTAAACATCAACACAGGATCCAACTCTCAGATGATGCCTTAAAAGATGAGAGGCTTGGTGTGCCCTGGAGAGATGATGAATTACACTCAGATGGCTCCAAGATGCTGTCTTCTTAGCAGAGGATGGTTCCCAGCCATATGGTGAGCACCCTGCAGGAGGAAGGCATGGGCCTCAGGCCATTCCCTCCTGTGTCTCAGGAGGCAACAATGGTTTTGCAAAATCTCAGCCAGTCAGACCCACCTAAGGATTAATGGCCAGCTTTGTCATAGTTGCTGCTACTTGTCAGTTCTTCTAGAAACTCCATTAGCTTCCATACAGCTCCCCCAGTTTGACACAGCCAAGGCAGAAGCTGATGAATAAATCTGTGACAAGCCACCATGTGCATTCTGCTCATATTATTTCTCTGAAACCTCCCACCTTGTGTAGCCCAGTCATCAGTGCCAAACTTGCCACTGGGGAACCTCAAGCTCCTCCAGATTCCATTGTATGTGGTGGGCCTGATGGTAAGCTCAGACATTGGTACTTTCATTAAATATCCCCATCTTAGGGTTTGCTGCTGCTCAGCTTGTTTGCTTCTGTGAATATCCAGATGTCTTCTCTCTGGTACAGCTTGCCTCCAGAGCCTTTCCTTTCCCAGACCTGCTCCATTATGATGTACTGAATATCCAAGTTTGCAGTGCCCACTTCTACCTGATTATACCATCATACCATCAAGATTGCAGTTGACTCAGATGACAACTCCCCTCTAACTCTTACTCCCAACTTGCCATCAGTGAATAGCATGCCAGGAATGGGCGTTAGTACACAAAATCCTCAAATTTCATGTTCTAATGCCAACCCTCAGTCCAGTGGGAATGACCCAGCCACTTCTCACTCCAGCCCTATGATCTGCCTGAATACCATGGGAACCAACATGTTTTTCAGTGGGGCTTGATTTGATGTCACACAAACCTACAATGAGTCATGGGAGCAGGTGCCATTTCCTTACCACGACCCCAGTAGGGGCAGAGGAACTTCCCAAAAGACAGTGGTATCCCAGAAGAAGGCACACATGACCATCCCAATAACCTGCCTCAAAGTTCAGCAGAGGCAGCACCTTGCAAATCTGGAGGCCCTAGGGGTCCTGACTCCTTCACTATGCTGAGGAATTGTGTGCCTTCTATGTTTATGGACCCTGATCTCTAGGTTACACAGTGTCTAAGGCCATTAGAAGTGGCCTTTAACATTCCATCTGAGAAGCCCAGCCAGATACTGAAATCGTTTCCATGAAGGGAAGTCCCAGGCTATGCACAGCACTGGGTTCCTAGACTTGGGTTTTTGTACAGAGGATAATGGCAAACCAACCTTCAGAATGGCACTAGCATTACCGGCAGGGTGGGTCTGGGGTCAGTAGATGTTCTGGCAACCCTTCTGGGTAAAGGCACATCCATGCCACACCTCAGCCCAGTGAGGTCACTGACCTCTCTCAAGTAAGACCCAACTATTAATAAAATGCACCCCCCCCCAAAAAAAAGGAAGAAGAAGAAAAAGGAACTAAGTTATTAACAAGTTAGGTGTAGGGTAGGGATAGCAAGGACATCTTTCTTTTTAAAAAATCATGAAGTTTCGGACTTTTGTTTTTCAGTTTACAAGCTCCTCAGCACTGTCCGTCTCTCTAAATATACAAATATAGCTCCTTCACCCTTTGCCATCTGCTCAACTAAGTGTTTCCTTCCCTTATGCCCGCCCCACAGCCCCACACCCCACCCCATACCCCCTGTGCTCCCTTCCTGCTTCCCTCCCCCCTCTTCCTGGCAGCTCTTGTGGAGACACAAGCAGCAGTCTCAGCTTCCCAGCTGCAGTGTTCTCCCAGTTTGGGGAGGGGGAGTGAGGTCTGTCCTTGGGCTCTCTATGGCTTTTCTGTCCCCTGTGACTTTTTATTCACCAGTATGCCCTTCTTTCCCCCCCAACTCTTATTCTCTGTTCTCCTTTTTGTCAGAATTCCCAGGTGAATTTTATTAATGTGGGAGTGGAACAGATGCTAAACGTTATCCAGGATTTTGTTTTTGTTTTTGTATTTTTGAATTTTGTGGTTACTTCTCTTTCTTCCTCCTCCTACGCACAAAACATTGTGTGTAACTTCCATTAAATTTGGTATAAAACCACTTGCTGGGGCTGTGACATCAGAAAAGGGAAATATGTTGTTTCTTACAAGACTTTTTAAAGAAGAATACTTTAAGGCTCAGTCAAAAAATGACTTTCATGAGACTCTTCCTGATCTCCCTGGAAAGACCAAATGTCATTTTCCCTTGGAACTTGCTATGGTACTGACATCTAACACTTTCTTCTGTCTTTTTTTTTTTCTTTTTTCCTTTGTTTAAACATCTTTCCTGTAAGTTGAAACTACATCAGAGCTGGGTCTGAGTCTGATTCAACTTTGGATGCTCCACGTCCAAAGTTTTTTTTAACATATAGATGTTTTTTGCATATATATATGTATATATATACACACATATATATGATAAATAAGATATATAAGATGAATATATATAAGATAAATAAATATATATGTATATAAGATAAATAAGATGTTTTTTGCAACATATTTTTGCATATACATGTTCATTGAATGTTAGGCAGATGCGTAAAATTTTTTCTTTAACCACTTTAAAGTATCCATCACATGGGGAATGGTGGAGGGAGCAATTAAAACAAGTTGGGACATGGTACTCAGTTTATGAAATTAGAAAAAAAAAGTAGCCTGGAGGAGGACATAACCTGAGCTATAAATAGCTTCAGAGAAACCAGGGAGCAGAAGACAGAGGCATTCCCATGAGCTTACAAAGTGCTGAGGGGAAGAAGCTAGCATTCCTTAAAAGGTAAGGAAAGTTTATCAGGATCAGGGCCTACTGTGTGACTTCATTAATTCAGGCTGCTGTCACAAAATACCACAGTAGACTCAGTGGCTTTAAGAAACATTTGTTTCTCACAGTTCTGGAGGTCGGAGGTCCAACATCAAGGCTCCGGCAGCTTTGGTATCTGATGTTGTCTGCTACTTGGGTCACAGATGGTGGCCCCCTCCCTCTGTCCTCACAGGGATGAAGGGGCTAAGGGGGTTATCTCTTTTATGAAAGCACTAATCCCACTCACGAAGGCTCCACCTTCATGACCAGCCCACCTCTCACAGACCTTACCTCCTAATACCAGCACACAGCGAAGTAGGTTTCGGCAGGAGAATTTGGAGGGGACACACACACTCAGTCTATAGCACCTGATTCTGCCCTGAGCCAGGTCAGATCAAGTGACATGTGGAGAGCCATCCTGATGATATAGCCCTATGCTACCAGCGGATCCTCTTGAAGCTGTGGAAACAAATCCTTTTGTTCGATACAAATCTTTTACGCAGTGTCCCTCAGGAGAAGTTGGAGGTGAAAATTTTATCAGGTCCTGTGGCATTCCAAGATGACTCTCTTGTGGCATCCCCAAATTATTTTCTTAATCAGAGCAGCTTGTTTTGGCCATCCCCTTCTTCATTAAGTGAGGACTTAGAAGTATAATTGTCTGTGGAGAAGAGAAGGAGGCCTCTGTGTGTCTCCGTTTCAGAAAATGCAGTTGACCTTTGAACAGCACAAGTTTAAACTATGTGGGTCCAATGATAGGCAGATTTCCCCCCCCATCAAAACAGTGTAGTACTGTAAATGTATCTTCCCTCCCTTATGATTTTCTTAATAAATTTTTCTCCAGCTTATTTTACTATAATATGATAAGAATACTATATATATAATGCAAAATATGTGCTAATCGACTGTTTCTGTTATCAGTAAGGCTTACTGGTAGTAAAGTTTTTGGAGAGTCAGAAGTAATATGTGTTCTGTAGGTAGTTACAGACAAATAGGTACAATAAATACGTGCTTTTAAGAAATGTCATGTCCAAGATTCTTAGCTTCTAAATGCACTGATAATGAGGAAGTCCCATGGCATTGATGTGGGGTGCCAAATGCAAGCAACCACCAATTCACCAGAGATTTTGTCCCTCTCCTGAGTTTAATGCTCTCTATTTATTCATGGGTGCACTTCACTTTAAATAAATACAACTTAGGAAAATTTCAACTTGCCGAATAGAAAAGCTGACAGAATGTTATCTGCTAAAGGAAGGGATCCTTTACCACACCAGTGCTTAAAATAACAAGCTACTTTAAAACATCTTAAAGTTTGAAAAAATTATTTCTCAGGAACTCTGGGCTTTCTGGAAATGTAATGTTATACCTCTAGTCTCTTCATTGCTCTCGCACGGACCTTGACAATTTCTGAAGCTAGTGGGAAGTAGGGTAAACAGTTAACTATCTGTGTCTTATATTCTGTGGCTCATAAGTCCAGAATAAGAAACCTAAGAGAAAGAAATAACTGCTCTAGCACTGATATGCTATGAATCCCTTTCCGGCCTCAAAAAAGCTATTTTATTTTGTTCACAGGGCAATCATATTAAGCAGCCTACTCCATGTAAAGTAGTTTGGGTTTCTGTGAAAATACCATTGGGTCTGGCAGAGAAGACAGAGGAAAATCAGATCATCAGAGAATATCGCAATTTAAATGGTCCTTAGCATTCTCTTATTCAACCCAAGTCCTTCATATCTTAGATGCAGAAAGTATGGAGGGCACCTTAGTTTTGTCTGCCTTGCATTTCGTCTCTGTTCTCAAGTCAGCATTAAAAAGATGGGTCCACTTCCAATGAAGAGTTCACAAGGTTTCTGGCATTATTTGCATCATTAGTAGAAGACTTTTGAGGCAGCTCCTCTGAAGTTTCTTAACTTAGGTCACCCTAGGGACACACACATTTCTCATGTCCAGTGGGTACCAGGGAAAAGCAGTGCAGCGTATGAATTTAAAGAATGCTACACCTTTATGACTGTCATCAAATAAAGCAAGTTTTCATTTTTTGTTTGTTTTGATTCACTTTGCTTTGGCCCAGGGTGGGATGGAACTGAGAGTGGAATTACCAGTTAAGTGACAAAATCATGCATTGACAGACATACAATTTAAATGTAACCTTGAATGTGAGTTAGTCTTCACAATGTCTAAGTCACACTGCCCTTCCTTCTATAGTCCACCCTAGAAAAGTGAAAGATAAAACAGTCTCTGGGTTGAGATCTAGGTCTTCCACTCTGATCCACAAGGATGAAGAATATGCTGCAGTGGCTTGTTATAGAGACATGTTCTGTCTGGAAAATAACAAATAAGATATTTCTGTTAAAAATAGCTACAGAGATTAGTGGTGGATAAATTTGATTAAGTTTGGAATCTGGGTTAATTTCATATGAGGGTTCCAGGAATTCTGAGGCATAAGGACAGATTGCAGAAATATTTGGAGGCTAAAGAGCTCATCAAAATCAGAAAAAAATACATGGGCTTTAAGGACTTTTCAAACATATGCACACATGCATGCACACACATGTATACATGTGTGTAGACATATATAGAGATCTTTATGCATACATATTTGGGAACAATGCATGGCCAAGGATTTAAGCTTTCAGAGACTTGTATCTTGTCCACCTCTGTGGGAGAAGAGAACGCTATACTGCTCCCTGCTCATTGGAGCAAGCAGACCAAACAGAAGAGCCCACCGTGCTTTCTCAGTTGACTCCCCTGTAGCTAAAACAGGGAGGCTACCTGTCCTGGGTTCAAACCAATCTTCCCATCATAGTGTTATGTGGCCTATTGGAATTATTCTACCTCACAGTCTCCATTCCTTCCACTGAAAGCAGGAGGGGGAGCTGAGATAGCAGTGTGAGGATGGATTGGCTATCACAAAACAAACTTTAGAAAACTATTTAATTTAAAAAATAATAAAAAATTTAAAAACACCAAAACCCCAAAGTAGAAATGTACCTTCATACAAACTGGCTTTTTGTGTTCCTGGAGAGTCCTGCTTACTCTGGACCTTTCAGGACTGGGAGCCCTGCTTCAGTATTCTATCTATTCATTCCTGGTTCAGTAGTTATTTATGAGTTCTAACACAGGAAGAGATAGTGGTTCATAAAAGAGAATCCTAAAAGAATAAATGAAACAAGATGGGATCGGGAGGGAGACAAACTATAAGAGACTCTTAATCTCACAAAACAAACTGAGGGTTGCCGGTGGGAGGGGAGTAGGGAGAGGGTGGTTGGGTTATGGACATTGGGGAGGGTATGTGCTATGGTGAGTGCTGTGTAAACTGGGCAATTCACAGACCTGTACCCCTGGGGCTAATAATATATTATATGTTAATTAAAAAAAAAAGAGAGAGAGAGAGTGACTCCTAGACTTACAGAAAAAGAATTGGGCTTCAAATCTGATTTATCCTTTATCTCCGACCTTGGCAAAATCATTATTATTTCCTTGCATTATTATTTCTTTCATGTGGACCAAAATTGGTGTCTTCCCTGGCTAAATTCATATGTCCAAGTCCCAACCCCAATGTGATAGTATTGGGAACTGTGGCCTTTGGGGGGTAATTAAGTTTGGATGAGGTCATGAAGATGGAAGCCTCATGAATGAGGTTAGCATCCTTACGTAAAGAGAAAGGGATCAGAGCTTTCTCCCTCTTTCTACCATGTAAGGCACAATGAAAAGGTGGCTGTCTGCAAGTCAAGAGAGAAAGCTTGCACCATGAACCAAACTGGCCGCCACTTTGGTCTTGGACTTCCTAGCCTCCAGTACTGTGAGAAATCAGTGTCTCTTGTTTAAGGTACCTAATCTGTGGTATTTTGTGATAGCAGCCCAGGTTGACCGAGACAGATGGGAATACCAACCTATTTTAAAGAGTTGTTAGGTCACAAACAAGACATTGTATGTAAAAACCTCCATAAAATGTCTATCAATAAGCAAATTGCAAGTACTATGTTAGGACCTAGACAGATGGAAAGGTGAACTAGGCATAGATATTGTCCTCAAAAAGGTCATAGTTTCCTAGGTGAGGTAAGACCCACATATAACCAACAATAGTATAAGAGAAAAAGGGCCAGGGGTGCCTGGGTGTCACAGTCAGTTAGGCGGCTGACTCTTGGGTTCAGCTCAGGTCATGATCTCAGGGTCCTGGGCTCAAGCCCTTTGTTGGGTTCCGTGCTCAGCAAGGAGACTGCCTCTCCCTTCACCCCACCCCTCTGCTCATGCACATACTCTCTCTCAAATAAATAAATCTTTTTGAAAAAGAAAGAAAAAGAGCCGTATTTATTCATTCTTCATTTATTCATTCAGTTACCAACTATGTATTAAGCACTACTGTGTGCCAAGTGCCTTTCTAGATTGGGGGCAACAAATCTAACTGAGGCTGTTAGTTGTCACATTCCAGGAGGGTCGGAAATTTTACACAGATTTTTAACCACGTGGGGTGTTGCCATCCCTAATCCCTGTGCTGTTCAAGGGTCAACTGTATTTTATACTTTCTACTTGTTGCTTATTTAGATCATATCTCATTACTTCCTATCCATAGGTATATATTTACAGCAATTATCCAACCCTTAAAGCCTATCTCATTTCAGGCTCCAATAAACATAATAAATGGACATTGTTATTGGTCTTCCCTTTCCCATTTCAGATTATTGTAATTATTACCATCCTCAGACACGGAATCGATTATAGTTGAAAACCTGTACTTTGGAGTCAGACAGACAGAAGTTCACATCCCAGTTAACTGCTTACTAGATTTCTGACCTTGAGAATATCGCCTAGGTTTTCAGAGCCCTAGTTTCTCTATTTGTAAAATGGAAGCAGTCCTATCTAATGAGTTCGTTGTGAAAATGAGAATGTTCTGAGATTTTCCAAACATATAGAGTATTTAGCACAATACCTACATAAAGTAAATAATCACAGTAATAATTTATTTTTTAAAATTATTTATTTATTTATTTTACTTGACAGAGATTACAAGTAGGCAAAGAGGCAAGCAGAGAGAGAGAGAGAGGAGGAAGCAGGCTCCCCGCTGAGCAGAAAGGCTGATGTGGGGCTCGACCCCAGGACCCTGAGATCATGGCCTGAGCCAAAAGCAGAGGCTTTAACCCACTGGGCCATCCAGGGGCCCCTCACAGTAATAATTTAGAAAAGAAAGAGAGGTGCCCGGGTGGCTCAGTCAGTTAAACATCTGGCTCTTGGTTTCAGGTCAGATCATGATCTCAGGGTCATGAGATCTAAACCCTCATTGGGCCCCATGCTCAGTAGGGAGTCTGCTTGGGATTCTCTTTCTCGCCCTCTGCCTCTCCCCATCACTCACTCTCACTCTCTTTCTCTAAAAAAAAATTATAAAATAGTAATAAAATAACAGTAAAAAGGAAACAAGAACAGAGGTGCTCTCTCTTTACCCATTGTCCCTCCTGGATGTGGTATTAAAGATTGCTCACTGATACTATTCATTTGTGTCTTCTCTTTATTAAAATATTCACAAACATCAGAATATAAAGCAAGAAACAGAATCTAAGTTACACTATGCAAAATTTATCCAAAATAAATGGAAGTGAAAGTATGAAGGGAAGTAACAAGAATAAATATTTACAAGTCATTACTGCATAAAAACACTTTTAAGAACATTAATTTGTTAACTTGTTAGTAATAAACCTGGAGCCTCAACATTATTCATCTTCCCCATTTTACAGACACAAAAATACAACTCAGACAGTTTGATTGATTTTGGCTAAAGTTGTACAGCTTGTTAAGTGACAAGGGCAGGGCTCATGTTCAGATCTTCTGATGCCAGGTCCCTAGGGCTGGTTCCTGGTGCCCAAGAAATTCTTGCAAGAATGGGGTAAATTCCATGTGATTAGTTGGGTGCATGCTTGGCCTCCCTCCTAATTGTTGATTTTTAGGATTATTCAAAAAATTTACCTAAGCTTCTTCACAAAGCATCCCAAATTTCTGGGTTTGTAACAACTGAGAAGTATGCAAGGCTTCCTTTAGAATGAATTCCAGAGGAGTTGGAGGTTAGCAGCCTCAATGGAAAGGAAGGGTGTTGGGGCACCTGGGTGACTCAGTGGCTGCCTTCAGCTCAGGTCATGATCCCAGGGTCCTGGGATCGAGTCCCACATCGGGCTCTCTGCTCAGCAGGGAGCCTGCTTCCCTCTCTCTGCCTGCCTCTCTGTCTACTGTGATCTCTCTCTGTCAAATAAATAAATAAAAATCTTAAAAAAAAAAAAAAAGAAAGAAAGGAAGGGTGTGTGTAGAGTGGGCTCATTTGATCACCTATCTGGAGCTCAGCAAGGACAGTGACCATATCTTACTCCGCTTTGCACCCCAGATGCCAATACAGAGCCTGGACACAGGAAGCAGTTGGAGGTGTCGTTGGAGCACAAGGCTAACAGGCACTATGATTGATCCCAGGATTACGAGTTATACTCCGTTTTTGCTGTGTGAATGGGGCAGAGGTCAGCTGTCTTGAAAAAAACATATCATGTATTAATTTTTTATTTTAAAATTCTGAATCCAAGGGACACCTGGGTGGCTCAGTCACTTAAGTGTCTGCCTTTAGCTCAGGTCATGATCTCAGGGTCCTGGGATCGAGCCCCACATCGGGCTCCTTAATCAGCGGGAAGCCTGCTTCTCCCTCTGCCTCTGCCTTTAAAATTAAAAAAAAATAAAATAAAATTCTGAATCCATGCCACTGGCCTGGACAATGAGATGAGAGAGCCCTCCAACCTGTTTATCTCCCATCAGGTCTCCTCTCTTTCTGGTTTCTTATCAGACAAAGCTGCTTTTGTAGAATTCTGAGCCAGAACTACAGGCCTGGTTTGCCTCAGTAGGGAAAATAATTTTAAAGTCAGGACATTATCCATTCGTCCGTTGAAGGGCATCTTTGTTCTTTCTGTGGTTTGGCGACTGTGGCCATTGCTACTATGAACATTGATAGACCTTCTTTTTTTTTTTTAATTTTATTTATTTATTTGACAGAGAGAGATCACAGGTAGGCAGAGAGGCAGGCAGAGAGAGAGGAGGAAGCAGGCTCCCCGCTGAGCAGAGAGCCTGACCTGGGGCTTGATCCCAGGACCCTGGGATCATGACCTGAGCCGGAGGCAGAGGCTTTAACTCACTGAGCCACCCAGGTGCCCCTGATAGACCTTCTTTTCACCACATCTGTATCTTTGGGGTAAATACCAACAGTGCAATTGCAGGGTCATAGGGAAGCTCTATTTTTAACTTCTTAAGGAATCTCCACACTGTTTCCCAAAGTGGCTGTACCAACTTGCATTCCCACCAACAGTATAAGAGGGTCCCCCTTTCTCCACATCCTCTCCAACACATGTTGTTTACTGTCTTGTTAATTTTGGCCATTCTAACTGGTGTAAGTTGGTATCTCAATGTGGTTTTGACTTGAATCTCCCTGATGGCTAATGATGATGAATATTTTTTCATGTGTCTGTTAGCCATTTGTATGTCTTCTTTGGAGAAGTGTCTGTTCATGTCTTCTGCCCATTTTTTAAATTATTTTTTTATTTTTTAATTAACATATAATGTATTATTAGCCCCAGGGATACAGGTCTGTGAATCGCCAGGTTTACACATTTCACAGCACTCACCATAGCACATACCTTTCCCAATGTCCATAACCCCACCACTCTCTCCCTACTCCCCTCCCCCCAGCAACCCTGTTTGTTTTGTGAGATTAAGAGTCACTTATGGTTGTCTCCCTCCTGATCTCATCTTGTTTCATTTATTTTTTTCCTACCCCCCCAAACCCCCCACATTGCCTCTCAACTTCCTCATATCAGGGAGATAATATGATAATTGTCTTTCTCCGATTGACTTTTTTTTGCTAAGCATAATACCCTTTAGTTCCATCCATGTCATTGCAAATGGCAAGATTTCATTTCTTTTGATGGCTGCATAGTATTCCATTGTAGATATATATACCACATCTTCTTTACCCATTCATCTGTTGATGGACATCTAGGTTCTTTCCATAGTTTGGCTATTGTGGACATTGCTGCTATAAACATTCAGGTGCACGTGGCCCTTGGGATCACTACATTTGCATCTTTAGGGTAAATACCCAGTAGTGCAATTGTTGGGCTGTAGGGTAGCTCTGTTTTCAACATTTTGAGGAACCTCCATGCTGTTTTCCAGAGTGGTTGCACCAGCTTGCATTCCCACCAGCAGTGTAGGAGGGTTCCCCTTTCTCCGCATCCTTGCCAGCATCTGTCATTTCCTGACTTGATAATTTTAGCCATTCTGACTGGTGTGAGGTGTTATATCATTGTGGTTTTGATTTGTATTTCCCTGATGCCGAGTGATGTGGAGCACTTTTTCATGTGTCTGTTGGCCATCTGGATGTCTTCTTTGCAGAAATGTCTGTTCATGTCCTCTGCCCATTTCTTGATTGGATTATTTGTTCTTTGGGTGTTGAGTTTGAGAAGTTCTTTATAGATTTTGGATACTAGCCCTTTATCTGATATGGCATTTGCAAATATCTTCTCCCATTCTGTCAGTTGTCTTTTGGTTTTGTTAACTGTTTATTTGCTGTGCAAAAGCTTTTGATCTTGATGAAGTCCCAAAAGTTCATTTTCTCTTTTGTTTCCTTTGTCTTTGGAGACATATCTTGAAAGAAGTTGCTGTGGCCAATGTCGGAAAGTTTACTGCCTATGTTCTCCTCTAGAGTTTTGATAGATTCCTGCCTCAGGTTGAGGTCTTTTATCCATTTTGAGTTTATCTTTGTGTATAGTGTAAGAGAATGGTCAAGTTTCATTCTTCTACACATAGCTGTCCAATTTTCCCAGCACCATTTATTGAAGAGACTGTCTTTTTTCCACTGTATATTTTTTCCTGCTTTCCTGCAAAGATTATTTGACCATATAGTTGCAGGTCCATATCTGGCCTCTCTACTCTGTTCCACTGGTCTATGTGTCTGTTTTTGTGTGAGTGCCATGCTGTCTTGATGATCATAGCTTTGTAGTAAAGCTTAAAATCAGGCAACGTGATACTCCCAGTTTTGTTTTTCTTTTTCAAAATTTCCTTAGTGGGGCACCTGGGTGGCTCAGTGGGTTAAGCCTCTGACTCCGGCTCAGGTCATGATCTCAGGGTTCTGGGATCGAGCCCCACATCGGGCTCTCTTCTGAGTAGGGAGCCTGCTTCCCCCTCTCTCTGCCTGCCTCTCTGCCTACTTGTGATCTCTTTTTAAGATTTTTTTAAAAATCTTAAAAAAAAATTTCCTTAGCAATTCGGGGTCTCTTCTGGTTCCATACAAATTTTAGGATTGTTTGTTCCAGCTCTTTGAAAAATGCTGGTAGAATTTTGATCAGAATGGCATTGAAAGTATAGATTGCTCTACGCAGTATAGACATTTAAGTCACCTTCTACTTGGAGTCTCTTGAATATCAGTGTTGATTTCAGCCTTCCCATGGAGGAAAGAGGCGCTGACTGGCAGTGTGGTGAGTGGCATTCACAGGAGCCTGGAAAGGAGCTGTACTAGGTTGAAATACCTGCACTATCACATACCAATGGCTGAAATTACTGATCAATTCCCGTACTTATCACTTTGACATATTATTTCATCCTTGATGGAGAATTCTGATGATGATTCCTATATTCCAGATGAGGAAGTTGGAAGAGAAAGGTGAGGTGACTTGTGTAAGGTCCCGAAAGTAAGTGGTAGACCTGGGGTGAAACCAAGCAGTTGGACTTCACAGTTCCTGCTCTTGACTACATGACCTCAGGCAAGGGAATGACCCTCACAGCAGCTCCATTACCTCCTCAGTAAAGTGAATGAAGGAGCAACCACTTCTTTAGATGGTTAGGAAAAGTCACTGGGATCCTGGATGAAAGCTGACACTTAGTAGGTGCTTAGGATATGTCCGTTCTCTCCTTTCCCTTGCATAACCTGATTGAAGAGCGTCACCTCTTGAGCAATCCTTTAGAAATATAAAGCTAAAATTAATAAACCACGCCAGAGCCAATGACAATAAAGTCGATTTATTCAGACTTACTATTTTGTTTCAGTAAGAGACCTGTCTCCAGTTTCCTCAGCAGACCCACAGAGCCAACACAAACTGAAAACACACGCAGCGCTTGCAAACTCATTACTGAAACACAACAGACATTTCAAGAATCAGGAAATTCCTTTTTAAAATAATTAGCTTCTTAACCAAAGCAGACAGGGTTAAACAATCCAGCAGTGCAGCTGTGGCCTTCAGGGCACACAGTGGGTCTTCATACTCTGGAGCAAATGGAAACCCAGGGCCACGCTTGCCAGCTGGCACTGACACTCCGGGGACAAGATATGCGTGGCCTTGGCTTCCAAGTTGAGAGCAATTGCTGGCAGGACACTGTGAGCATGTCAAGTTAAGGGAATTTTTTTTTTTTAAAGGCCCATCACTGTTTTTCTTTCTTTAAATGGTAGCCACTGCAAAGTTATGCAAACACCTCAGCTGTGGAATATTTAATCTGACACTTGGCCGGGCTCCCTTGTTGACCCAAGATGTGAAGTATGTGGTCTGTGCCTTGCAGTGGTTTCACTGCTTACTCAAAAAAGATAAACCAGATACAACAATTGAATTTTTCTTTTCTTTGGTTTTAACTGGGTCCCTATCTGGATCCATCTTTGATGATCAAGTAGGAAGGTGACAATTATGGACCACAAGGCCATAAGATGAATAGCTCATGTTACCAGGTGGGTGGATTTAATCCTTCCCCCACCTCCTATTTTGGCCCTGCTGAAAAGTTTAGGAGGCCCTGTGGTTGTGGTTTTCTCAAGGGTTTGGCAGTTCTGCTTGGGTCTGGTGTCTCAGCACTTCACAAGCTCTTGTGGAAACATGCTAGAGCTGTCTTCTCATCTTGCGTGCTGTTGGGCTTTTAGTAAGAGGAGAAGGAGCACCTTGATGAAGTCTTCCACCCATTCACGTTGGATGTATGTCCTGGCTTTATGTGTTCTTCCTCTCCATCGAGGAAGTCTACTCACTCTGCTTCTTCAGAAACTATCCCCCTGAGAGATTTGGTTTCCTAAAAAGGGGAATGTCCTGCAAGTTCTCTTTGAGTACCAGTTGCACGGTTTCTAGTCCTCAGCAGGTAGGCAGTACATTGCCACTCCTCAGCAAATGCATGGGTTGTAGAAACCTGAGTTAGTGGGCAGTTCACATTTCTTTCTGAGTGCAGGGGAGAATGCAGGCCTGGCCAGCATTCCAAAGGGAAGGAGAATTTTCTAAATGTTCCTAAGCTGAAGGATGTTCAAGCAACAGTTCCACTGTTTAATGGAAACAAACACAATTCCTAAAGTTCCATCCTTCCTGCAAGGTGGGCCAGGAAGGCCAAAAAGCACTAGAAATCATAGTAAAATACAGGCATTTCTTCATTCTTCTCCATATCAATGCTCATTGAGCACAACCCTGATTTAAGCATCGGGTTTCTGTCACCCAGCCTAGGTGATGGCATCATTCTACTTCAGACAAATAATGAAACAATGCTTGTCCTTCTAAAAAGTGATGGGTGCTGGATCTCAAGTGCCTCTTCATGGTAGCATGTATAAATAAGTACTACACTCACAATGAAACAGTATATAGCAATGAGACTGAACTGTTGGCTCTGTGCAAAAACAGAGACTCCTTTCACAAAAATAATATTAAAGGAAGAAAGCCGAAAAGAAAAATAAAAGCTGTATGATTTCTTTTATATAAAAGTCTGAAGGAAGTCAAAGCCAGTCTCTGCTGAAAAAGTTAAGTAATGGTTAACCTATGGTGGGGCTCAGGGAAAACAGGTAATTTCTGGGTGGGAGAGTTAGTGGGAGCTTCTGTGTGTGTAAATATTTTGTTTCTTGACCTTCATGATGTCACAAAGTATGCTTAATTATTCATTACATGAAAATCAACCAAATTGTACTCTTATGATATGCATACTTAAATAGTTTTTTAAATGCTGAGGTAAAATTCAGGGCAGCAGTCATGCAGACAATTCAATGCATAGATGCTGTGGAAGGGATACCTTGTGTAGAAGGGGAGTGGAAATAACTGAATAATGTTGGACTTTGCTAGAAAAGGTTTTAGATAAGTATTTTTATTAAAAATTTAGCAGTAATAACTAAATATGTAATACACTCCACAGCTTCAAAGTCAGCAGAAGGAAAAAAAAACAGAATAAAGAAAATTTCATCAATAGAAGGTAGGAAGGATGTGAAAAATGAAATAAAATGCATAGTAAACAGAAATATAAAAAGGTCGCAGAAATTTCTCAAAATATATCATTCTCCATAATGAAAACATGAATTAAATTCCTTTTTAAAATACACAGATTATAAAATATTAAAACATCCACAGTCCAGATCTTTGTTCCAAAATAGTATTCTCTAATAAAAGTAACCTTGGCTACTTGGAGACATGCTTGATTTCCAAGTTAGGGAAGATAAACAAATATGTATGAGTTCATGATGATATAAATAAATAACTGAATGAATAAATAAGGATGAAAGAAGGATTAGTCTTCCTTACAGAAGAAATCTGATTAATAAATGTAGAAGGAATGAGGAAGGTGGAAAATACTATAGAACACCATAATAATTGCTGCAGGCAACATCCACAAATAATTGCTAGATTACTGGGTAAAAGTTTAAGAGAAACAAGATATTGTATAACTTCAAAGTATCATCCATTCCTAAAATACAGTAAAGAAATGTGGCAGATAATACCTTAGTCAAATGATTCTCATTAGGGACGCCTGGGTG
>PISX010004188.1:39793-125357 GCA_004024625.1 Mellivora capensis | reverse complement strand
ACCCCCCCACACACTCACATCTCCTCCCTCCCCCTGCCCCGCCCCAAATGCTAGCATCCTATTGCATCTGTTGCCCGGTACCTTGCACTTCACTTAGCACATCCACACTGTCCCACAGCAGCACATAAAAGGGCTTCCTTCCTCCCTTCCATGACTGCTCGGCATGCTGTCGCATGGATGTGCTCTAACCAGTGATCTCTTGGTTATCCTGAGGTTTACTTCTTACCCACTATGGTATACAGCCTTTTTTAAAGTCAGGTTTTATTGCGGTATAGCACATTTAGAGAAAAGGACAGAAAATGTCCCCTCTGTGGCTCAGAGAATTTCCACAAAGCGAACCTGCCTGTGGAAATAGTATCCAGATCAGGAACCTCATGTCCCCTTCCAGTCACTACCCACAAAGGTAATCACCTGTCTGATTTTCTGTCCTGTAGGTGAGTTTTGCCTGTCTTTGAAATGTGCATAAAGGGATCACACTTTTTCTCAGCTGTGTGGCTCTAAGATGCAGCAAATTTGTTCCTCCTTAGGCAAGGTTCTGCTCCCTGGGCGTCCTCAGCCAGCCTCAGAGGTGCCCTCTGGCTGTGTCCTGACCTGGCAGGGGTGCGGGGAGCAGGGTCCCTGCTGTCTCCCCTTATAAGGGCACTGATCCCATCATGAGGCCCTACTACCCTCCAGACTTCCCCAAACCCTAATTACCTTCCAAAGTATTGGCCCAAACCCAAATACTATCACACCCGGGGTTAGGGCTTCAACATGTGAATTTTGTGGGGACACAATTCACTCTACGGCAAACCTCTGTGGAGTCTGCCCAGGGACAGAAAGCCCTGAGGACATGCAGTCTGACCCTCAGGAAAGGGTGGTGTGTCATGCATGGAGGGGGCAACTGAGCCAAAACAGAGGCCTCCCTCTTGGAGTGCCCAGCTTAGCAGATGTCCCTTGAGGATGGTGTCATAGTGTTACAGTGAAATGCTATTAAAAGAACTGAGCATAAAATGCATCATTAAAAACCTTTCTAGGGTGCCTGGGTGGCTCAGTGGGTTAAAGCCTCTGCCTTCAGCTCAGGTCATGATCCAGGGGTCCTGGGATCGAGCCCCGCATCGGGCTCTCTGCCCAGCAGGGAGCCTTCCTCCTCCTCTCTCTCTGCCTGCCTCTCTGCCTACTTGTGATCTCTGTCAAGTAAATAAATAAAATCTTTTAAAAAAACAACAACAAAAAACCTTTCTATAGGGGCCCCTGGGTGGCTCAGTGGGTTAATCGTCTAACTCTTGATTTCATTTCAGGTCATGATCTTGGGGTCACAAGTTCAATCCCCAAGTTGGGCTTCATGACCAGCATGGAGCCTATTTAAAACAAAACAAAAAAAGCTTTATACAAGGGTACATTTATAGCACAAGCTTTGAAGAAAATAAACACCTGAGTGTATCATACATTTGCTCTTCTTAATTCTTCACTACTTCTGGTCTCACTCAAGTTTCATTCCCAAATTCAAGTATCGCTCTTCCTTTTAACTGTCTTTTAGTTTCTTAATTTTTAAAAAAAGCTTAAGAGGATTTCATGGCCTGGGATAGATGGAAAAGGATTGGACATAATAATGGAGTTTTTGTTACAGAAGTAATATATGCAGATATTAGACACATTCAATAGCACAGGATGGCATAGAATTCAAAGTGTCCCCTCCCTCCTCCCTTTCTGCTCACCTCCCAGTCCACACCTCAGAGGTATCCATCATTAAACTGCTTCCCTATACTTCTAGAAGTGTTTACAGATATGTAAGCTTCTATGTGTATTCTTTTTTTTTTTTTTAAGATTTTTTTTATTTATTTGACAGGCAGATATCGCAAGTAGGCAGAGAGGCCGGCAGGGAGAGAGGAAGGGAAGCAGGTTCCCTGCTGAGCAGAGAGCCCAATGCGATGCGGGGCTCCATCCCAGGACCCCGGGATCATGACCTGGGATCATGACCTGAGCCGAAGGCAGAGGCATCAACCCACTGAACCACCCAGGCGCCCCTACATGTATTCTTTGAAAAATGTTTTTAAATTTCACGAGTAGTATATGAAGACGTTCACTCTGAAAATCTGAAACATTTAAAGGCTAAAGTCCTACCCCATCTCTGCCCAAAAGCCACCACTCTTATAAATTTAATTTCCATTTCCCCCCAATCTTTTACATACATATCCACGAGGCAGATATATCATGTCATTTTCTGTATTCTCCTGCTGATTTTCTTTTTTTTTTTTAAGATTTTATTTTATTTATTAGACAGAGATCACAAGTAGGTAGAGAGGCAGGCAGAAAGAGAGGGGGAAGCAGGCTCCCCGCCGAGCAGAGAGCCTGATGCGGGGCTTGATCCCAGGACCCTGGGATCATGACCTGAGCCGAAGGCAGAGGCTTTAACCCACTGAGCCACCCAGGCACCCCTGATTTTCTTTTTCCCTCTCCCTCTCTCATGTCAAAGTCCACATAACATAAAATTTGCCATTTTAGCCACTTCTCAAGTGCACAATGTTGTGTAGCACATCTATCTCCCCATCTTCCAGAACTCTTTTCATCTTGCAAAACTGAATCCCTGTCCCCTTTAAACACTAACTCCCCATACTCCTTCCCCAGGCCCTGGCAGCCACCATCCTACTTTCTGTCTCCGTGAATTTGACTGCTCTAGGGACTTCATGTAAGTGGGATCCTACAGTCTTTGTCTTTCTGTGACTGGTACTGGTGACTGAACATAGTGTGTCGGGTTTCCTCCATGTTGTAGCATGTGTCAGAATTCCATTCCTTTTTAAGGCTGAATAAATAACATCCCATTGTATGTACAAATCACCCCCCAGGAAATAGGCTCATCTCTTTTGTCTAAGAATTCTTTTTCCCAGTTTCTCAAGAGCTGCCATAACCCATCCCCACTTCACCAATTATAATTTAGGTTCCTCTTCTCACCTGCTAATTGATTCTCACAAAAGCATTATGAAATGAGTAGGATATCATGACCCCATCTTACAGATAAAGAAACTGAGGCCCAGAGAGGTGAGCTGACTTGGCCTAAAGCTGCACGGGGAAGAACGGGAGTTCCGCTTCCCGTCGAGGCTGTGCACGGTGGCCAGTGTCTCATGGCTCCAGGGAGAAAGGCTCAGTTTGGTGCTGGTATATCTTTAACTCCTCTCACACTATTAAGTCTCTTAAACAGAGAGAGAGCTCAGAGCATTTGGCAGGCAAAAGTATCCAGCTAGAATCTAAGAACATTGTTTTGGTTTCATTATATTTATAGTTTCCTTCTATTTGTGGCAAATGATCCTGGTTTCCTTTTCTATGATAGTGATATAAAGCTTACTTTTTAAGTAAATGCCTCTAAGTTAAAAAGTGGGTCTATTAAAAGAAAAATGTTAAGTAAAGACCTGTCTGGGTTTAAATACAGATCCCACCACTGACTAGCTCTGTGACATGGGATATGAAAGCTGGTTCCTCGGAGCCTGTTTTCTCATCTGTAAAATGAGGATGATGACTTTTCCTGTGGTACAGATTCGTTATAGCATTAAACCAGATCATGATGTCAGGAGCTCTGTACCCTGACATGTATTTAAGCATGCCATGCTGTTTGTGAATGTTATTACCACAGCATGAATATTCATATTATTAATTTTGTCACAACCCTTTCAGTCAGTGGACTGTAGGGTGATGGATAGAGATGCCCCACCTAAGGGCCCCTTCCCCTAGACCAGTGGTTCTCAGCCAGAGACACTTTTGCTCCCCAGAGAACGTTTGGCAATGTCTGGAGACGTTCTTCATGATGACTGAGGCTGGTGGTGCCATGGGCATCTGGCAGGAAGAGGCGAGGCACGATACTGAACCTCCCGCCAGGCATAGGACAGTCCTCATCGTGAAGAATTCTAAGGCCAAGTGTCAAAATTGCTTCCATTGAGGAGCCCTCCTCCACATGGCACCCTGCACCTGGGTCTGTGTCTTCCAAGAGAGACTTGAACTCAGACTCCAAAGACCTAAGCCTCAGGTTCCTCATCCAGGACATGGGGATGCTGAAACCCACCTTGCCTGCAGTCATTCCATCTTCTGATGCTTGAACCTCAGCAAGGTCACTTCCTTGTCCTTCGCTGTCTCTGTAGTAATCGCTTCTTCTCTTTTCCCAGGTCCAGGGAAACCATCTGATAGGCTGCCCTCCCCCCCCATTTGCTTGACTCCTGGGTGTTTCCCATTCCCCCGGTGGCCTCTGGAGCCACACAGCCACCCAGTACTGGGCTGCAGAGCAGAGGAGGCAGAGTGAGTTGGAGATGGAGAGGCCCCACCCCCACCCTCTCCCAGCACGCGCTTCTGCTGGGTCTCAGCCCCTAGTCTGCTTCCTGGCAAGCACTCCTTGCCGTGCATAACTATTCTGTTTGTGTGTCGACTTGATTTTATTCCTCCCCACCCGTCTCTTCTCCTGGGGACCACGCCTCCAGTTTCCCCAGCACCTGCACAGCGCCCTGCACATAACTGGCGCTCTGGATTTACATGTGCAGTGTAGGAAGGGAGAGCCGGGAAGAGGAGAGGGCGAAGGGGCTAGATCCAGAGAAGGGAGAGAAGCGAGAAAAGGAAGAGAAGAGAAGGGATGTTGAACGAGTGTTAAATGCGGAGAGATCTAACTAGACAAGGCGGGGGGCGGGGATCGAGGGCGACCCCCAAGCGCAATCGAGACGAGCCCGCGAGAGAGTAGGGCTGTAAAGAGATAGATGAAGAGCAAGAAAGATAAAAAGGGTGGACTGGAGGAAGGAACGGGGAGGCGCGCGACCGGGGAGAGGCACGTGAGCGGTGAGAGCGACAGCGCCAGAGAGAACGCGCGGGCGCGGGGCCACGGGAGGGAAACTCCGTGAGGGCTGAGCGGGGGCTGCGGAGCGGAGAGGCCCGCCCTCCGGAGCCCGGCCGCGCCGCTGGGAGCTGGGGATGCGGGCGCAGTCTCCATGGAAACGGGGATGCTCCGGGAACGGGAGGCTACGCGGCAGGCGGGGAGGGGAGGGGGGGCGGAGAGTCTGGCTGGGGTTGGCCCTTTCTCAGGCTCTTTTCCAACCCCCAGACTCTCGCTGGGGAGGCGGGAGCGCGCGACCTGGGCAAGAGCCCTCGGACACCCAGGCGCTCCTTCTCTCCCCTTCCCCCTTCCCGGGCGTTTAACCCTCCTCCCGTCTCCGACTGGGGCCTGGAGGGTCCTGCAAAATGTCCGGATCTACGGGGAGATGCGCGGGTCGACCCTCTCCAGAGGCTCCTCCCACGGAGCGCGGCAGGGCTCAGTCCGTCCCCGTCAGTTTCCCTAACGCCAGCCCCGGGGGAGTTTACCTGCCCACAGCTCCCAAATTTACGTCTCCGGCACTGATCCCCCCACCCCCACCCCGAGCTTCCCTCTCCATTTGGGTGTCTAAAAGTGCATCTTCAGACTTGTCGGATTCTTGAGCTCCCCAAACTCATTCTCACCCCAGGGCTTCCTGAATTGGCCGCCCCCTTTGTCTGGAGCTCTCCCCAGCCCGTAAGCCCCTCGCTGTGCTCTAGCGGGGAATCGTCTTGGCGGAGGCAAGCCCTGGGGAAGCGAGGAAGCCCTAAGTGTGTGTGTGTGTGTGTGTGTGTGTGTGTGTATGAGAGAGAGAGAGAGAGAGATCACAGTGTCGTGGGAAGCCCTGCATCAGGATGAGGGGTACAACCTAGGGGTGTGGGGGACACCGTCCTGCCACAGGAGGGCAAACCTTGCGCGCTGTCAGATGGGAATCTGAGGCCTAGGGAGCACTTCCTTGAACGGCAGGTGAGGGAGAGACTGACAAAGCCGAGGGCCGCCTCCCCACCCTGGGAACTAGGTGGTCCTCATAGGCAGTGGGCAGAACTGGCCACCACCCCCTTTGTCATCACTGCCATCTGAAACTCAGGTTAAGCACCCCACGGGCCCGGTGTGGAACCTTCCGGTCTCAGACACAGTAACCTCCTTGCTGGTGGGACTGGCAGGCACTAAGAGGGCAGCATCGAGGGTAACTCACAAGTCGCGGGGCTGGCTGCTCATTGCAAGGCAGAAGTGAAGGTCACTGTCCTTGCGGCTCGCTAAACTCCGCGGGTCCTGATTTGCTGGGTGGGTCGTGTGCTGATTGGCTCAGGCTTGGGTCCCACCTATGGGGTTGGGCATTGGGAAGAGCCTACCGGTACCACGTGGGTCAGGATTGGCTGAGGTGGGTCACTCAAGATAGAGGAAGTGAATACCTAGGAGGGAACAAGGTGGGGGCTATTTCAATAGAAGGCTCTTCTCGGCCTCGCCCCTTCACCTGGCCCCCACCATCTGAAACTGAGCTCCGCCCTCCCCAATTATTTCCTTATTTGTGTGACTATTACTGGTATCATTATGACTAGTTATGATGATAACATTTAACATTTACCTGGGATTTATTATGTCAAGTGTTTACATTTGCTGCCTCCTGTAACCTTTACATTTGAATACCATCATTATCCCCATTTTACAGATGAGAAGACTGAGTCTCAAAGGGCAACGAACTGGCTGGAGGTCACACATCTAGAAAAGAGCCGGGTCAGGATTTGAGCCTCTTTGCTCTAATGGACCTTTTTCCCACTAACTACAAGCCCTGTGAAGCTGAAGTCCAAGTAATGCACCCGGTCTCTCCCTAGTCTAGTGCCTAGCACCCAGGGAGCCCACACGCCTTACTTCCCTCTCAGTCTTCGCCACTACCCAGTGAGGCAGTACTGGGATTTCCAACATAAATAGGGGCATTGCCATGGTGTACATTGAGTAAGGGAAAGAGCTTCCCTCAGTTTGTTCTTTGGGCCAGGGCTCGACTGTGTGAATAAGAACGTGTGCCCAGCGTCCCGAAGAAAAGGAAATGGAGCTCAATAAATATTTGTTGAAAGAATGACAAAAAGATATAAAGAACGATGAGGATGGGAGGGAGTAAGCATGTTGGGGATGCTAAAGGGAGCAGAGGTAGGTAACCGTGGATTGCTATTTCCTTGTATTTCCATGAAGGCTTCCCGGAGGTGTCGATTTGATGGGGGTCATTATGGGGTCCTGGAAAGTTTCTGCTCCCTGAGGCAGGAGGCCGTCCCAGACCCTAAAGAACCCACGGAAGGCTTAACAGGCTCTTTCTTGGGTTGAGTGACTGAGGGGGAGGGCGCGGCCTGCGGGGGCCCAGTTGACCGGGGCTGGGGTGGTCCTCTGGCTCTGGGAGTACTCAACCCCTTCTCTCTTCCTCCCTGACCATGGCGGTGCGCCCGGCCTCGCACCCACTCAGCTCTGTGCCTCGTGCTGGGCTGCATGATCTTCCCCGACGGCTGGGACGCCGAGACGATCCGGGACATGTGCGGGGCTAAGACCGGGAAGTACTCCCTGGGGGACTGTTCGGTGCGCTGGGCGTACATCCTGGCCATCATCGGCATCCTCAACGCCCTCATCCTCTCCTTCCTCGCCTTCGTGCTGGGCAACCGGCAAACAGATCTGCTGCAGGAGGAGCTCAAGCAGGAGAACAAAGGCGAGTGCGGGCCTGGGTCGGGGGCGGGGCCTCTAGGAGTCACCGAGTCCTACAGATGAAGCAAAAACTGAAACAGGTGCAGACAGTCCGACCCCCCTGAAAGCAATCTGACGTTATTCCTCAGATCCGAACACTTGCATGCTTGGGCCCCAGCAAACCCAGCTCTGAGTAGAAACCCATGAGAAATGTGGCAGCAGCGTCAAATAGCAGACCACTAAAAACAACCTAAATGGCCATTGACAGGACGATGGATAGTAAGTGGTGATATACTCACATCCTGGAACGGAGCATAACAAAATGCATGCACTGTAGTTATAAGTAACAGGATGGATACATCCTGGAAACATAGTATTGAGACAGAGGAGTGGGGGAAATCAATTTCCAGAAGATAACAGAGTGATATTTTCATGGAGTTCAGTCAAAAACCAAGAGACACCAATGTATGGTTTGATCATAAGTATATTTATGGTGGTACTGCATTTGTTTTTAAAGTAAAGAAACAATAAATACAGAAGATAGGATGATGCTTACTTGTGGTTGGGGTAGAAGAGGGGAGGCCAGGAGCTTGAGATGGGGGTGGGTGTAGGCATGTACAGAATATGGTGGTGGTCTTGCACGGTGAGCCCACACAGGTGCTTCCTACAGTATGCCTTATACCTAGTGTACTGCATATCAACCTTCGTATATATCAAGTAACGTTGAAATCTGATGAAGAAAAAATTTACACGAGGCTGGAGACTCCAGGCTAACCAGTTATCAGATGTTTATTTATGCATCAGTGTACATTATATGTCCTTTTATAAAATACACAGTAGTGTTATATGCTCATATAACACAGGATAGGTGTCATCCCAAACAAATTCCTCGCAAGACTGCTTTTTGTCCCCAACCCTAGAGCATGTCTTCAAGATCTTTCTTTATCCTTTTATGGAGAACCCTTTTTATCCAGTGCCTAGCATTACGTCAGATGGAGAAACTGTAACTATTTAACTATTTTCCTTTTAGGGACTTTTAGGGGAGGTTTTCAGGATTTTACTCTCACTGACAATGCTACGCTGGACATCTTTGTCTGTGCTTTCTTATACACAGTGTTTTCTTGGTGTTTTTCCCGTAGTGGAATTGTACACTTAAAATTGTAATGATGGTGCCAGATTGCTCTCCAGAGGGGGGCTGGTCTTCTGAGCCAGGGACCCACCCTGTCCCCGGAACACCAGGAGGCACGGTGGACAGACACCCGTCTCTCTGGGTGTGTGTGCCCTGCCATGAGAAACAGGAGTCGTGCTTTTCCCAGTCACACCCTGCCTTAAGCTATTAGAATGTGCTGAGTCTATATTTAGCACTTTCCATTAATTATATTCCTCTCTTGGAGTCTCATCTATAAAATGGGAATAATGGCAGTGAGGGTTATAATCTCATCTGGCAGGAGGTGGTTTAGTATTGTGGTGGAACCCTTGGACTGAAGGCCGCTGTGTTGAAAGCAGGCTGGGGACTGCACCTCCTTGAGTCTTAGTTTCCAGGCTTCCTCAAATAAGGGTGGTGGAAATAGTACCAGTTCACAGGGCTGTCCTTTGAGGAAGAAAGATTATATCTATTAGGGGGCACTTGGTGAATACTCAGTAGAAGCTGTCACTCTTCAAGACCCCACCAGGCAAGCATCATGACCACCATTTTACAAATGAGAAAGGTGAGGTGTGCAGAGGTCCAGTAACTTGTCCAAGGTCATGAAGCAGTGTGGTCAGGTCCAAAGTTGAAAGGCCAGGCTCTTCCCGGCTGCCTGTTTCCTTTCTCAGGGCCCTCCTGGGCTGTTGGTGCTACTAACCTTTCTCTGAAGCTCTTATCCCTGGAGACCCTGACGCCTGGTGGTTTCCCATAGTCTTGGTGTGAGGTCAGGGCCTGCCCTCTGGTGGCAGCTTCCAGAAGTGCATGACTAAGAGCCACATGGCCTTTCTGAAGAAGAGGTGTGGGGATGTGACTGGTGTGAGGTGGGCCCACCCAGCGTCCTCTCCTTCCTCCCCAAAGTGCCCTAAGCTCGGTGTTTAAAGTGATGTGAGGGAGCCCCAGTTTGTCGTACCTCACCGTCGGGGTGTGTGTGTGTGTGTGTGTCTGTCCCTCACTGGGAGCTCAAGATGAGTGAGCCTCACACTTCCGTTCTGAGCCAGACCTCTGGGGCAAAAGTAAAAGCACAAATAAATTGCTCCCATTTCCAGAATTTACTATGCACTAAACATTGTGAAAAGTCCTTAGCTGGAATTCTTTATGTTTTTTTTCACTCTTCGGAATCACCCTGTGAAGTAAGCTATTATGCCCGCTGTACAGAGGAGGAAATCAATCTCAGAAGGGTTGAATTGCCTGCTCAGGACCATCCAGCTAACCAGAGGCCTGGCTGGTTTTCCGACTCTGTGCAGCTCACTCCCCTGCCCAGCTCCGCCCCGAGGAGTGGCCGAGGGGAGCCCCAATGCTGGGTAGTCTCTGACTTTCTCCAATTCTTTCTCTCTCATAGATTTTGTAGGCTCTACAGTAAGCTCCGTGTTGCGGCCAGGGGGTGATGTCTCCGGATGGGGAGTCCTCCCCTGTCCCGTCGCTCACTCACAGGGACCCTGAGGGCCGGGATCACAGCCCAGGAATTGACCTGTCCTCAGCCTGTCCAGTTGCCTGCCCTCTCATCCCTTCATTCAAGCTCCGAGGGAAGACCCCATCCAGGACTGACTGCTCACCTGCTACCTGCCTGTAGCTCCAGGCTTTGAAGAGGTTGGGGCTGGGATGCCCGATTCTGCTCCTCCCTCAACTGACCTAAGGGAGCCAGAGCCCTGGGCCCTTGGGCTTTTCCCTTCCTCTCTAGGCTGGCCCGGGGCCCCCACAGAGTCTCCAGGGGAAGAGGCGCTGTGGTTGCAGTTCCCCAGGCCCCGTCAGTCTGGAGGGCTCCCACCTGGCTGCATCCTTGCCTCCTCTGGTCCCTGTCTCCTGCAGAAACTTACCCAGGACACTGGCCCAGGGTGGACCGGACTCTTTCCTGTCTTCTCCCCACTGATGATGGTTCCATTATATCATCACAGAGCTCCAGGCACCGCCTGCCTCCTCGGGGCCTCTCTGCCACCCGCGCCAGCCTGTTTTCACCTCTCCCAAAGGAGTCTGAGCTGCACCAAGAGAGAAAACGCAGGACTGCCCTGTCAGCTGCTGATGGGGATCCTGAGCAGCCCAGAGTCTGAGGACAGGCAGGCTTTGGAAGCAGCAAGAGGAGGCGCTCTGACTCCTGTCTTGGTGACATCTGACCATGGCAGCTGGGGCTGGAAGGGGCTCAACCTCGGGCTGGCCTGGCCTTCTCCCTGCTGGGATGTCTCACCAGTGACTGGACCCTTGACCCTGGCCTGTTTTGTACAGCACAGACTTCTTGGCCCTGTTGTCAGGGCTGGGGTTTTGGGAGGGGGGCCCAAGAATGGGGAATTAGGGGATGCATCACCCCTCTGCCCCTTCTCATGCCCCAATCCCGGGCATCTGCCAAGGGCAGAGACTGTCTTGCCTCTTTGATACTTTTTCTGCATAACTTGAACTTGCAGGTCACCTCTGAACAGGGTACCCCCTGTCCCCATCCCCAGGTCTTGTAACCCTATCCCCACCTCCACTTCTTCCTCCGCCCACCTCTCGCCTTGCGATATGCCCAGGGTCTACAGCCCAATGGGCAGTGCTTGGAGCTGAGGCATGTGTGTGTGTGTGAGTGTGTGAGTGTGTGTGTGTGTGTGTGTGAGCGTGTGTGTGTGTGTGTGTGAGTGTGTGGGGGGGGGTCGGGGAGCAGAAGAGGAGTCTTTCTCTCCCTCCCCTCCCACCGTGGGGGCATCTCCTTCCCCCTTGGCCAGGAGCAAATGAGGGAGACTCCAGGTGTTTCCAAACTTCCCTCATTGCCCAGTAGACCTGGTGGTTGAGCCATGTGGCCTGGGGTGCGGAGAGCCCCTTTCAGCCCCTACTACAGCTGGCAGGTTGGCTTCATCTAGTGTGCCTACTTCTGTCTTCTAGTACTGGGGGGGAGTACTGGTCCACTGTGTAGCCAGAGCGGGAGGCCTCTGCGGGTTCACTGGGGAAGGTTGTTGTTATCATTTCCTTTGTGGGCCTCAGCCAAAGGAGGGGAGAAAAGCAGCGAGTGCCATGTATTTGCCAATCTTGTGTTCATTTCCATAGGACTTGGACCTGAGAGGGCTTCCAAGACCTTAAAAATCCTCTGCATGAGACCCCCATCTGGACTCTAACTGGAATCAGATGCTGGGTCCTGGTAGGATTCCCGGAACCCGGAACTCACCAAGTCCTGATCCTCTCCCCTCCTGACTCCGTCCTCTTGAGCAAACACCTTTCCCCTGGTGCTCTGGCCTTGGCCCAGTGCTCCCCTCCCTTCCCCCAGGGTTCTACCTGCAGGAAGGGGCTGTGCACCAGGGGCCTATGCTGAATGGGAGTGTCAGGAGAGCCTCCTGAGAGGCAGTGGGGGGCAGAAGTGAGTTCTTCAAAGATCCAAACCAAAGCCCAGTGTTGGGAGGCTGGGGGGTGGGGGACTTGGGGGGGGGAGGGAGGCAGTGGTTGGGAAGGGGGAGAAGACTGAGGAGGGAGAGAATGAGAGAGGGGAGGGAAGGGGTGGAGAGAGGCAGAGCAATGGAGAAAGGAGAGCTGTGCAGAGAGCCTGGGGTGGAAGGGGGAAGGTGACTGGGAAAAAGAAGAAGGAATAGGGACAGGGAAGGAGGCAAATGGAGGGGTAAGCTGTGGACAGCTGACTGGGGTGCAGGGGCACAGCATGGGGCAGAGGAGGATAAAGGAGGCAGGATGCCAAGGGATTGGAGCAGCTGCTGTGTGTGCCCTGCTGCGGGGGTGGGGTCACCAGAGTCCTGTGCTGTGGGGGGACGTGAAAACCTCCCCTCAGACACCCAGGCTGCTGCCCACCCCTTTGGGGCCAGGGCGCCACTGGAGTGGAGGTTAGTGGGAGGGAAGAGTGAAGTTAATCCCCTTGAGGGGGGTCCCGAGTGCCTCCCTGTCCCCATGCACCCAGCCAGTTGCTGCCTTTGCCAAGGAAGGGGCAGCCCACGTAAGCACCCAGGAGTGTGGGGTTCGAAAAGCAGGGTTGGGCAGGCTTGTAGGAGTGCAAGGGGAACACAGGGAAGGAAAAGAGGCTGGGGTGCGCACCAGAGCCCTGTCCCCGAGGCTTTGGCGGAGGCCGGAACAGAGCAGGAAACAGATGCTTGTTTAGGTAGGGGCTTCACATGAGGCTGGAATGCCACCACCCTGTGGCTCAGATGGCTCTCTGGGGGCAAGGAAGCCATTGTGGACTAGGGGAGGTTTGTGGTGTGCCCTAGCCAAAGCAGGCAATTGGCTTTTGCCCTGGGGAGGACACGGATGCAGTGATCACCTGCTCCCACCTCAGCATGGCCTGTGGGACTCTTGGTTCTGGAAAGGAAAGAAGCTGACCTTTGAGCAGCCCGCGGAGGCAATTGTCCTCCCGAGTTGTGACTGGATCGGAGGCGTCTGGCATGAGCAGGTTGTTTCTGCTCTGGTCTGGGGACTTTCAGGAGAGGCCAAAGCAGCTACAACCTAGAGGTGGTTGAGAGCGCTGGTTGGTCACGTCCTTCTGGGTCTCTAGGATGTGAAAACTTTGCTGTTTGGGAACCAGTACCCAGTAAGGAAAACATTGTTTTCCTGAGGGGGTGAGGACCATGGGTAGGATTCATCCTTTTCAGGCCTGGACTAGTTAAGCCAAGAGATTTTAGATGAGGCTAGAGGGAAATTCGTTGGACTCCTTGGGATTCTTGCTTGGGCACAGGGGAATCAGCCTTCTCCAATGTCCAGTGTGATTGAGACAGGGGAATCCTCTCTTTGGAGAAGCTGGGACTTTCCCAGCACGAGAAACTTAAACGCAGGTCCCTGCCTGGCTCAGGGCTAGCCTTCGGGTGGGCTTGGAGTTTCCTGAGAAGGGAACAAGGGGGACAGTCCTTCCCAGAGCTCTGACCAGCAGACCTCAGGGGCCTGTGCTGTGTGTCATTAGGATAGCTTGGTGTTGTCTACACCCCATTAGTAAGTTCCGTCTGAATGTGTCCTCGCTGTTCATCGTCCAGTTTGGTAACATTTATTTTGGTCCTGACCCCTTCTGCTGCTGCTGGATTTGAGCTTCAGTGCAGGTGGAATGACGTTCAAATAAAGAAACACTTTATATCACCCATGCTGGCTCCTTCTCTGAGTTGGCCCCTGGGGATGGAGAGGGTTGAGATCCTACCACATGCCCAGGTTTGGTTGCATATTAACAGAGTGACCACTGTGGCTTAACAAGAGTTTATCTTCCTTTTATATTAAGTCTGGAGATAGCCAGACAATGACTGATAGGGCCCACACCATTACTAGGAACCCAGGCTCCTCTTTCTGGGCTGTCATTTTCAATCCTGGCTTCCAGTCTCAAGGACACCACCTGGCCCAGCATGGCTGCTGGAGCTCTAGTCACTTGGTCCACATTTCATTTGATGGAGACTAATGGAAATCCCATAGGACTGAGTCCCACTGCACACCTAGCTAAAATGTGATCTTTTAATGGGGCACACTGTCATCCCAGAAAAAACTGGTTCAAGGGAGAGAATAGATGGACCGGGCAGTTGGCAGGCTTTGCTAACTGATTAAACAGGCTTGACTGTGCACTTAGGACTCTGACTAGAACAAACAAGGCTCCACCCTTTTCTGCCTGTGTGGCCTGGGCAAGTCCCTTCACCTCTCTCTAAATCCCCATTTAGCAAATGGAATTGGATAGTGATCTCAGGAAATTGTAAGAAAGGAGGGAATGTGGCTTGCTTGACAGCATCTGGCACGTTGTAGTGTCCCATATGACAGATTGATTATAATGTCTGCACTTAGGAACTGAGTCTTCACTCAACACTTTTGAGCACTTGGTACAGGCTAAGCACTTAAAGAACAAAAACAGAGACCCTGCGCTAGCTAAGGGTCAGTCTGGCTGGGGAGATAAAGATGTAAAAATAATGTAAAATGTGCCAGGTGCAGGGTAATGTGGGTGCCCTAGGTAGGGACAACTTAACATGGCTTTTGGTGGGGGTAGGTAGAGCAGGAGACCGTTCTACTGTAGGGTGAGTAGGAGTTAGGCAGGGAAAGGTAAGGAAAGCTATTCATGAGTGAGAGGGCAGCTTGGGGAAAGAGCAGGGTAAGAAACAACGGAGAGTGCAGAGAACTAAGAGAACTAAAAGCCTTTTAGCAATGCTGAACTGTAAGGTGCGAGGCAGGGAGGGTCAGAGATTTGTCTGGAGACAGGCAAATCCAGAGGATGAAAGAGCTCAGAGGCTGTGGACAGGAATTTGGATGTTCCGAGCAATGGAGGACCAACTGTGGGGTGATTTTAGCAGGAGAGCAGCATGATTAGATCCGCATTTCAGGAAGATCACTCTGGTTGCCCTGTTAGGGAGTGGAGTTAGAGGAAGAAGATTTTATTTTTTTTCTTTTTTCCTTTTTTTTAATTAAAAATTTTTTTTAAATTGACATATAATGTATTATTAGCCCCAGGGGTACAGGTCTGTGAATTGCCAGGTTTACACACTTCACAGCACTCACCATAGCACATACCTTCCCCAAAGTCCATAACCCCACCACCCTCTCCCTGGCCCCGTACCCCCCGCAATCCTCAGTTTGTTTTGTGAGATTAAGAGTCTCTTATGGTTTGTCTCCCTCCCGATTCCATCTTGTTTCATTTACTCTTTTTATACCCCCCAAGCCCCCCAGAGAAGGACGATTTTAATGAAAGAGAAATCATTAGTCTGGCATGAAACAAAGTGGTGGCAGTGGGTCTGAGAGGTGAGAAATTTGCTATTTAGGGAGAACTGACACTTGGTAGCTGATTGGCTGTGGGGTAAAAGAGTGGCACCAAGAAGGATGGATACATTTTTTTGCTTGGGGAACAAAAAAGATTTGTCAGGATAGCAGGGGAACAAGATCAGTTCAGTTGAAACTTGCTAAGTTTAAGAAGCATGTGGGGGGGGGGCGCCTGTCTGGCTGTTGGTTGAGTGTGGGACTTTGATCTTGGGGTTGTGAGTTTGAGCTCATATTGGGTTTAGTAGAGATTACTTGAAAAAAAAATAGAAAAAAAAATAGCACGTGGGACACCATGGTGAAGTCTGTCCAGTAGTCAGTTGACTTCGATGGATTTGGGAGCTTAAGAGAAAGATCTGGGCCAGAAACATGAGGATGCAGGTAATGGTTGAAAGGTGAAGCACAGAGGAGTTTGCTCGGGGTGACTGTACTGTGTGAAGAACACAGAACAACGGAGTAAATGTTGGAAAACACCAACACAGAAAGGTCAGAGGAATGGATGTCTGAAAGGAGAGGACACTGGAAGAGTCCGAGCTGTTAGAAAAACCATGAAAATGTGTTAGGGAAACCAAGGACCTAGAGGTCAAGGGAAATGTCAGCTGGAGGAAATTAGTTCAGAATTAGGGACTGGAAAATGTGCCTACTGGATTTGGAAGGAAGGGGGCCATTGTTGAATTTGAGGATGTGGAATCTCTTTATATGAAAGAGTTCTGAATGTTTTCATTCAGATCATGGCCAGTAAGACTTTAAAGGTAAGAGAGAGAATGGTGTGCCTTGGTAGCTCAGTCAGGTGCCTGACTCTTGATTTTGGCTCAGGTCATGATCTCAGGGTTGTGGGATCGACTGTGCTCAGTGTGGGTCAGATTGGGATTCTCCTTCTACCTTTGCCCCTCCCTCCCCACCCTCCTACTCCCTCTAAATAAATAAAATCTTTTTAAAAATAGAAATAAAGGTAAAGAGAATTACTAAGAAGAGGTGAGAAGGCCTTTTCGGGGGTAGAGGGAAGTGCACAGTTTAGGGAGCTCATACCTGATGGTATTCATTTCCTCAGTGAAGCAGGAGGCAAGACGGAGGGAAAGGAATGAGCAGGGGGTTTGAGACGTGGCAAAAGGAGAGCACGGGTGGCTCAGGTCATGATTCTGGAGACTCTGAATCAAGCCTGCATCGGCCTCCCTGCTCAGCGGGGAGTCTGCTTCTCCAGTCGCCCATCACTCCACTTGTGCTCTCTCTTTCTCTCCCTCAAAAAAAATGAAATCTTAAAAAAGAGAGAGAGGGAGAAGTGGCAAAACTTTAGCAGTTGCTACAGGAGCTGTCAAAGCATCAAAAGACTGACGCAACATGAAATTGCAGAAGCACCAACGGACAGGAGGGCAAGCACAGGGACGGCAGACTGTGGACTGACCTGTAGTGCCAGGTAAGCAGAGTGGCTTGCAGGAGTGTTTCACTCCCGCCATGATAATCCCGGTTGCTTACAGAAAAAAAGCCATCAATGGGACAGACAAAGGACTGCGGTTTTTGTGAAAGAGCTGAAGGAGAGAAGATTATGGGTGGGAAGCTGGGTGTTTGACCTGAATACTGTGGCTCATTCTTAGAGATGGCTTTGAGATGTGAGGCACTGAGTAGAATGTCTACCCAAATGGTGAGAATATTGGCAGAAATTGGGGTGCAGAGGAGCCAAAGTCATCCAGGAACCAAAGAGAGTGGTGGGAAGAAGCCACAAACACACTAACAGACATTGTGTGCATCAATAGAGCAGGAATTTTTTATCTGAGGGGCAAGATGTAGTTGTCTGGGAGCATTTGGGGGAGAACCTTTAGGCAAAGCGATGTGAGAAAGAGCAGTCTCCACTTCAAAGGGCTGCAAAGGAGGTGGTGTCCTAAGGAAAGAACCATATTTCCATATTTCAGTAAGGGCTTGTCTCTTAAAGGAAAGAGGTATCCAGAGGGCACAGCAGAAGGGTTAGGAGAAAAGGACAGAACAGAGAAAGAACTACCTTGTAAGGCTCAAGAGCACCAAGAGTCAGGTTACACAGAAAACTCTCATTTTGGGAAATGGCTAAGGGTAGCAAGAGCATGAAGTTGGTAGAATTCATGACTCAAAGCTTCAAATGGAGCTCTCGTTTGAAGTCCCTTTCAAGTCCACTTAGGCACAGCAAAAAGACCAGTGATACCAGCACTGAAACAGATCTGGAGGTGCTTGATGGCGCATTTAGGTGTCAAAGCAGGTACAGGAATGCAACCGGAGTGGACTGGAGGCTTCTTCAAATTCACTTATTCCTTCGACAAAATATTTTATTGAATGCCTGTTCTGGTCTGGTACTGCTAGGTTCTAGAAATACAGGAATAAATCAGACATAGGCCTTGGGCTCAGATGATCACAGGCTAATTAGCGGCAGGTTGTTTGCCTTTTGTTTGGAGTGGCTAGGTAAGATTGTGGTTTTTGTTTTGTTAAACATGTTGCAGCATAAAACAAATGTACAGGTAGGTGAAATATTATAAATACCGTACTAGACATTACCATAGGGACAGACTCCTGCTAGTCACTCCAGAAGCCTTTCACTTATAAACACTATCCTCTTCCTTCTCTTCTGAAGAGCAACCACTACTTTGACTTTTTTTTTTTTTTAAGATTTTATTTATTTATTTGACAGACAGAGATCACAAGTAGGCAGAGAGGCAGGCAGAGAGGAGGGGAAGCAGGTTCCCTTCTGAGCAGAGAGCCTGATGCGGGGCTCAATCCCAGGACCCTGAGATCATGACCTGAGCCGAAGGCAGAGGCTTAACCCACTGAGCCACCCAGGCGCCCCTACTTTGACTTTTATGGTAATCAGTTCCCAACTTTTATCCATCTATATCTATATATTTTTAAGTATTTATTTGACAAAGAGGAAGTACAAGCAGGCAGAGGGGCAGGCAAAGGGAGGGGGTGAAGCAGGCTCCCCACTGAGCAGGGAGCCTGATGTGGGGCTTGATCCCAGGACCCCAGGATCATGACCCGCACTGAAGGCAGATGCCCAATGATTGAGCCACCCAGGTGTCCCTCCAATATTTTTTTTTTAAGGTTTTATTTATTTTTATTCAACAGACAGAGATCATTAGTAGGCAGAGAGGTAGGCAGAGAGAGAAGGGGGGAAGCAGGCTCCCTGCTGAGCAGAGAGCCTGATGCGGGGCTCGATCCCAGGACCCTGGGATCATGACCTGAGCCGAAGGCAGAGGCTTAACCCACTGAGCCACCCAGGTGCCCCGCCCTCCAATATTTTTGAAAAAATCCATGTAGGGACACCTGGGAGGCTCAGTCGGTTAAGTGTTTGCCTTCAGCTCATGATCCGAGTCCTGGGACTGAGTCCCATGTTGGGGTCCTTGATCAGCAGGGAGCATGCTTCTCCCTCTGTTTGCTGCTCCCCCTGCTTGTACTCTCTCTCTCTCTCTGACAAATAAGTCATCTTTAAAAAAAGAAAAAAAAAATCCACATAGAAGCGACCTTGCAAAGCTCAAACTCATGTTGTTCAACTGTCAACTACATTGTAAAATTATCACAGTTGTCTAGTTAACTTCCATCACCAGTTACAATTTGTGTGTGTGTGTGTGTGTGTGTGTGTGTGTGTGTGTGTGTGTGTGATGAGGACATTAAAGATCTCCTTCAGCAACTATTGAATATACACTACAATATTAACTCTAGTCACCATGCTGTACATTACATCCCTAGGGCACGTTTTTTTCCTAACTGCAAATGTGACCTTTTGATTACTTTCACCCATTTTACCTCTCCCTCATCCTTTGCAACCATCATTCTGTTCCCTATATCCATGAGTTCATTAAAAAAAAAAAAAAGATTCCACATGTGAGATTATATGGTATTTGTCTTTCTCTGATTTATTTGATGTAGCGTAATGCCCTCAAGGTCCATCCATACTGCCACAAATAGCAAGATTTCATTCCTTGTTTATGGCTGAATAATATTTCATTGTGTGTGTACACACACACACACTCACACACTTTTTTTATCCATCCGTCCGTCCATCCATCCATGAAAGAAGACTTAGGTTGCTTCCACATCTTGGCTATAAATATTTGGTGCACACATCTCTTTAAGTTAATATTTTCATCTCTTCTAGGTAAATAACCAGAAGTGGAATGGTGGATGATATAGTTCCATTTTTAATTTTTTGAGGGATCTCCATATTGTTTCCCACAGTGGCTGCACCAATTTACATTTCTACCAATAGAGTATAAAGGTTCCCTTTTGTCCATATCCTCATCAACACTGGTAATTTGTTGTCTTTTATTTATTTATTTATTTAATTTGTTGTCTTTTAAAAAGCTATTCTAACAGATGTGAGATGGTATCTCATTACGGTTTTGATTTGCACTTACCCAGTGATTAGTGATGCTGAGCAACTTTTCACATACCAGTTGGCCAAATGTTTCTCTTTGGGAAGATGTCTATTCGGATCCTCTGCCCATTTTTAAATTGGATTGTTTGAGTCAATAAGTTGTAGGAGTTCTTTATATATTTTGGATATTAACCCCTTATCAGATATATGATTTGCAAAATACATTTCCTCCTATTCTGTATGTTGCCTTTTCATTTTATTGATATTTTCCTTTGCTGTGCAGAAACTTTTTTTTTTTTAAGATTTTATTTATTTGTCAGGTAGAGAGAGAGAGAGAGAGCGAGCGAGCGCATAGGCAGAGTGGCAGACAGAGGGAGAAGCAGGTTCCCTGGCAAGCAAGGAGCCCAATGTGGGACTCAATCCCAGGACGCCGGGGTCATGACCTGAGCCGAAGGCAGCTGCTTAACCAACTGAGCCACCCAGGCGTCCCTGCTGTGCAGAAACCTTTTAGTTTGATGGTCTCACTTGTTTGTTTTTGCTTTTGTTGGCTTTGGTGTCAAATCCAAAAAAATCATTGCCAAGACTGTGTTAAGGAGCTCACTTCCTATGTTTTCTTCTAGTTTCATGGTTTCAGGTCTTACATTCGTCTTTAACCCATTTTTGAGTTAATTTTTGTGTATGGTGTAAGATAGCGGTCCAATCTTATTCTTTAGCATGTGGCTGTCCAGTTTTCCCAACAGCGTTTATTGGAGAGACCGTCTTTTCCCCATTGTTTATTTTTGGCTCCTCTGTTGTAAATTAATTGACCATATATGTTTGGATTTATTCTTGGGCACCCTATTTTGTTCTACTGATTTATGCAACTGTTTTACTATAGTTTTGTAGTATAGTTTGAAATCAGAAAACATTACGTGTCAGCTTTGTTCTTTCTCAAGATTGCTTTGGCTATTCAGGCTCTTTGTAGCTCCGTACAAATTTTAGGATTATTCATTTCTGTGAAAAATGCCATTAGAATTTTGACAAAGAGGGCACTGAATTTGTAGATGGCTTTAGGTTTTTACTTTAGGGTTGTTTTTTTTTTTAAAGAACTTATTTATTTATTTGACAGAGAGAGAGATCACAAGTAGGCAGAGAGGCAGGCAGAGAGAGAGAGGAGGAAGCAGGCTCCCTGCTGAGCAGAGAGCCTGATGGGGGGGTTGATCCCAGGACCCTGGGATCATGACCTGAGCCGAAGGCAGAGGCTTAACCCACTGAGCCACCCAGGAGCCTTTAGGTTTTTAAGAGTTCTTTGTATATTTGGGATAACAGTCCTGTATCAGATGTGTCTTTTGCAAATATTTTCTTCCAGTCTAGTTTGTCTTCGCATTCTCTTGACAATGCCTTTTTCAGAGCAAAAGTTAATTTTAATCAAGCCCAGGTTACCAAGTATTCCTTTCATGGATGGAGGCTTTGGGGTTTTATCTAAAAAGCCATTTTGCCAAACCCAACGTTTTCTAGATTTTCTCCTAGTTGTTTAGTAGTTTTCATTTTGCATTTAGGTTATGATCCATTTTGAGTTAGTTCTTGTGAAGGGTGTAAGGATTATGTCTAGGTTACTTTGCATGTGGATGTCCAGTTGTTCCAACACTATTTGTTGAAAAGACTATCTTTTTCTTCACTGTATTGCTTTTGCTCATTTGTCAAATATCAGTTGACTATATTACTTTAGGTCTACTGGGCATTCCAGTCTGTTCCATCAATCTATGTGCGTATTCTTATTCCAATGCCACAGTCATTACTATAGCTTTATTAAGTCTTTAAGTCAGGCAGTGTTAGTCCTCTGGTTTTTCCCTTCAATATTCTGTTGGCTATTCCGGGTCTTTTGCCTGTCCGTTTGTTGATATTCACAAAATAACTTGCTGAGATTCTGATTGGTGTTCTGAATCTATATATCAGTTAAGAGACATCCTGATATGAACTCTCTCTAGGACCATGGGATATCTCTATTTAGTTTTCCTTTGATTTCTTTCATCAGTTTTGTAGTTCTCCCTTTATACCTATAGGTATATAGTTACACCTATTTCATTTTTATTGGTGCTAAATGTTGTATTTTAACTTTGATTGGAATTGTTAGTGGTACAGTAATGCAACTGATATTTGTATATTAATCTTGTATTCTGCAACCTTGTTATAAATGCTTATTAGTCTGAGTTTGTGTTGTTTCTTCCAGATTTTCTGGTCATATCATCTGTGAACAGAGTTTTACTTCTTCCTTCACAATCTCTGTACTTTTTATTTCCCTTTCTTGTCCTACTGCATTATCTAGGACTTCTAGTACAATGTTCTAGAGTGGGATAATCAAATGAGAAGCTTTTAGTTTCTCACCACTACGTATATTAGGTGTAGGATTCTTGTAGCTGTTCTTCACCAAGCAGGTAAAGTTCTCTTCTATTTCTGGTTTTTTAAGGTATTTTTCACTTAGAATGTTTATGTACATGTCTTTAGCATGCTCTTATTGTGTGTGGCAATATTATTCTGCTCCTTAGTTTCTTATAACTGGGATTTGATGTTGATTCTTTTTTTTTTTTTTAAGATTTTATTTATTTATTTGAGAGAGAGGCAGTGAGAGGGCATGAGCGAGGAGAAGGTCAGAGGGAGAAGCAGACTCCCCGTGGAGCTGGGAGCCTGATGCGGGACTTGGTCCCAGGTCTCCGGGATCATGACCTGAGCCGAAGGCAGTCGTCCAACCAACTGAGCCACCCAGGCGTCCCGATGTTGATTCTTTTTGTTACTCATATTGACTAAGTTTTTTTTGTTACTTTCAGAGGAGAAGCATGACTTGGGTCTTTCTAGTTTGAAGGTTCTACAGTACTATTTTTTAAGTAACTGTTAAAATGAGGACTGTGCAAACAAGAGCTGTTTATTTTTTAAGGTTATTTAAAAAATCTTCTTTGTCAGAGAGAGAGCCAGTGAACAAGCACAGCAGGGCAAGCAGCAGGCAGAGGGAGCAGCAGGTTCCCCGCTGAGCAGGGAGTCTGATGCGGAAATCAATTCCAGGACCCTGGGATCATGACCTGAGCTGAAGGCAGACACTTAACCAACTGAGCCACCCAGGCTCCCAAGAGCTGTTTAAATTTATCACCAGATATGCTTAGAGCTTTACAACCAATTGTTTCTTCAGGAGTTACAGTTCAAAGGAAGTTATTTAATAACCATTATATTGTTCCTAGGAGAAGAAATACATCCTGGATTTAGTGGGACAATACTAGTTTCACTTATTCCAAAACTTCATTTAATGTGGTACCCCCCACTCCATATCTCTATTTTTTTAAAAAAGATTTTATTTATTTATTTGACAGAGATCACAAGTAGGCAGAGAGGCAGGCAGAGAAAGGAGGAAGCAGGCTCCCTGCTGAGCAGAGAGCACGATGCTGGGCTCGATCCCAGGACCCCGGGATCATGACCCGAGCTTAAGGCAGAGGCTTTAACCCACTGAGCCACCCAGGTGCCCCTCCGTATCTCTATTTTGATTATCCCACTCAATTTTAATTGTAGAGAGTGCCTTTTCAGCATGCACCTTTGTCCTGGGTATTCTGCTGGTAAGAGTTTTCTGAACTGACTGCTGTGGTCCCTTCAGACCCAAGCAAGCATCCTCTGCACAACCGTTTTGGCTGTTGTTCTCAAACTGGCATGCTCAATTCCAAGTGAGTACTTGTTTTAGGGTTCTGAGATCGATCTGATGCTCCATTGCTTCCTCTGAAACAGAAGGGGATACCATGCAGGTATTGTGGCTATGGCAGCTTGCTTCTACCCACCTTTTGCTTCAGGGCTCATGGGGATACCTAATTTTTTGGTAAAGTTACCCAAGGGTTTTTTTGTTTTTGTTTTCTAAAGTAAGCTCTCTGCTCAGTGTAGGGCTTGACCTCATGACCCCAAGGTAAAGAGTCGCATGCTCCATTGACTGAGGAAGCCAACTTTTTTTTTTTTTTTTTAATTGAGAGAAGGAGAGAGAGTGAACGAGCGAGCGAGCACAGGCAGAGTGGCAGGCAGAGGCAGAGGGAGAAGCAGGTTCCCTGCCAAGCAAGGAGCCGGATGTGGGACTCGATCCCAGGACGCTGGGATCATGACCTGAGCCGAAGGCAGCTGCTTAACCAACTGAGCCACCCAGGCGTCCCGAAGCCAACGTTTTTAAGTTGCCCAAGGTTTTGTTTCATTTTCATGGCTGCTCTGTGTGGTCTTATGGGGGAATTTCATAAGTATTCATTACTATTATTTCAGAATCTCTGCCAGGTTAAGTTTTGAATGTAGGAGCAGGTAACAGTTATAGGGGGCACAATCTCCTCCAGTAACTGCTTTTCTCCAAGTTGTTCTCTTATCAATCTTTAGCACAGAGTATATTAAGAACTTTGGCTAACTCCTTTCTCTCTCTGAGCCTCGTAGCAGATTATGGAGGCTGCTCCAGCTCTGACTGATGAATTGATAATCAGGGTAGTTTCAAGGCAAATGGCCTACTCCATTTGGACAGTTGTGCATTTTATTTACTTCAGGGTGATCTCTGTTATTAAACAGAAACCTGCACCATCAAACTGATGCCAAAAGGCCAGACTGTTTTATTTTTATTTATTTTTTAAGATTTTATTTATTTGACAGAGATCACAAGTAGGCAGAGAGAGGAGGAAGCAGGCTCCCCGCCGAGCAGAGAGCCCGATGCGGGGCTCGATCCCAGGACCCTGAGATCATGACCTGAGCCGAAGGCAGAGGCTTTAACCCACTGAGCCACCCAGGCGCCCCCAGACTGCTGTTTTAAAGAAACGGTGTGATGTACTTTTTCAGCTAGTTAAATGATTCGTTCTAGTCAGTTTCACAGAATCTCTAGTTGTCTCTATTTGTTTCCTGGGAAAACTGCAAAATTTCCAAGGCTGTTCACTTCAGGCTACCATTCAGAAGAGAGAAATCTTGGACAAGTTGTATCCTCCGAAATTCATTTAAAAACAAAAAAACAAAAAAACAACCCTGTAGGCACCTGGGTGTCTCAGTGGGTTAAGGCCTCTGCCTTCGGCTCAGGTCATGATCCCAGGGTCCTGGGATCGAGCCCCACATTGGGCTTTCTGTTCAGCAGGGATCCTGCTTCCCTCTCCCTCTGCCTGCCTCTCTGCCTACTTGTGATCTGTCAAATAAATAAAATCTTTAAAAAAAAAATCCCTGTAAATTGGGAATGATGCCTGCCTTACACATTGTTAAGCATGAATGAGATAGAATGACATGAATAGAAGAGCCTGGTAAACAGTAAATACCGTTTCAGTAGTGTACTTTAGTACTGTTTGCCTTCCTCTATTTCTACCATATCAAAAGTGTAGCACCCACCAATATAAAGTACCTGATAACATAGGCAGTTTGCTGTTTTACTCACCTTCATATTCCTTGTACCTTACATGTAGCCTGGCCCATACTAGGTGTTTAGTAAGTAATTAATAGAATGTTCAATTCTGGCAAAAATCAGATGGGCTTATTCATTATCAGAAGCTCTTCAGTACAGCTGAAACACCACACTAGGTCTCAATTTCTCATCTTTAATGTATCTTTAAAAAGCATCTGGCTTGCTTTTATCCAGAATTGAGACTAAATAAGGCACTATATACTAAAATGCTTTAAAAAAATTTTTTTTAAAAAGATTTTATTTATTTATTTGTCAGAGAGGAAGAGAGAGAGGGAGCACACAAGCAGGCAGAGAGGCAGGCAGAGGCGGAGAGAGAAGCAGGCTCCCTGCTGAGCAAGGAGCCGAATGTGGGACTCGATCCCAGGAGCTTGGGATCATGATTTGAGCCAAAGGCAGTGGCTTAACCCACTGAACCACCCAGACATCCCTATACTAAAATGCTTTTTAACAAGGACCAGGCACCTACTGACTCCAGGCAGAAAACAACTGTGGCTGGTAGGTTATCTAGGTATTCCAGTGGGCCTTTCTATTAGAAAGAGTTTTCTAAGGAAAAAAAAATTCTTTTTTTAAGGAAAGAAGCTTTATATGGTTTTAAGATTGTGAGATCGAGAGAGAGAGAGAGAGAGGACGAGAGAGCACGAGAGACGAAGAAGGACAGAGTGGAAGGGAGAAGTAGGTTCTCCACCAAGCCCAATGTGGGGCTCAAACCCAAGACCCTGGGATCATGACCTGAGCTAAAGGCAGATGCTTAACTGACTGAGCCACCCAGACACCCCAGAGAAAAAAAAATTTTTTTTGTTATGTCTCCAACTAGTTACTTTCTAAGCTCCTTAAAGAAATGGATAGCATCTTCTCCATCTTTGAATCCCTCCTGCTTATTAGCAAAATGCTGTCAATCATAGCCCTCAGTAAATATTTGTCCAACAAATGTTAGAGCAAAGCACTGCCACACCAATCCATCAGCAAGCACTGATGTTTACTTGCAAAATGTATCCTGATTCCAACTATTTCACCTTACCCCCATTTATTATCATCTTAGCAGAAGCTGCCATTATATTGCCCCCATGTGAATAGCTACTATAGCTTTCCAACTGGATTCCTGGCTTCTATTCATCTCTCCCAGGAGCAAAACAATCAGAGTAATTTTTAAACACTAACCAATCAACAACAAACCATAAACTAGACCATGTCACTTCTGTGCCTAAAATCCTGCAGTGACTTTCCCATTGTATATCTTTTTTTTTTTTTTAAGATTTTATTTATTTGACAGAGATCACAAGTAGGCAGAGAAGCAGGTAGAGAGAGAATGGAAGGGAAGCAGGCTTCCCACTGAGCAGAGAGCCTGATGTGGGGCTCGATCCCTGAGATCATGACCTGAGCCGAAGGCAGAGGCTTTAACCCACTGAGCCACCCAGGCGCCCCCCCATTGTGTATCTTAAAAAATATTTATTTTGGGGGGGGGCACCAAAGGGGGTGGGACAGAGGGAGACAGAGAGGCAGACTCCCCACTGAGCAAGGAGCCTAAGCAGAGGCTGAGGCTTGATTCCAGGACCTTGGGATCATGACCCGAGCCAAAGGCAGACTGAGCCACCCAGGCGGCCCTCCCACTGTATTTAGAATCCATTCTTTAAACCCACAAGGCTCTGTGTATCAGGAACCAGCAAACTACAGCCTGCAGGCCAAATCTGACTTGCCACATGTTTCTGTGAATATAGTTTAATTGGAGCATAGACAAGTATGGCCTGTGGCTGTTTCTGCATTGCAAGACAGCTGAGTAGTTGTGACAGAGACGATATGGCTTGTGAAGCCTAAATACTTATTATCTGGCCCTTTACAGAAAACACTTTTGCTGACCCTCACTCTATATGATCTGGCCTCCTATCTTCCTAGGTATTTGCTACTCCCTATTCCTGTCCTGGTCATTCACTATATCAAGTCTATTCCTCCTTAGAGGCTTTTGCATCTGCTCTTCTAATTCTCTAGGAATGATCTTTATTCATATTGACACATAACTGCCTCCTTATTGTTGGGGTCTCTGCTTAGATGTTAAGTCCTCAGAGACCTGTCCTGATCAACCAATCTAGAGTGGCCCCTCAACCTCCTTAGTTACATATCTGCTATGAAACAATAACACGGTAATGACTATTTGAAATTATTGACTGGTTTAGTTCTCACCCCGCTCTAGAATATAAGCTCCATGAAACCTTATTTGCATATCCCCATCTTCAAATTTTAATAAGCATAAACCCATCACCAAAAACAAATGCCTGGTAGTTTTTGAGTGGGAAAGAAGAGAGCCAATAAATAGCTGCCGAATGAATAAGGCCAAGGTCAGGAACTCCAGTCCAGTTTAAATCAGTCTATAACATTCAGTTTCACTGTTGCTGAATGGTCTTGATACTGGCCTGACTTGAATCATAAAAGGCTGAAGGAAGATCAGTACATATTCCTGGTCCATTATGTGCAAAAACAACTCTGTTGAGAGCATATGCCTCTTCAGGTAAGGGTAAAAGTAGGAAAACCAAGCAAGGCAAGGTCAGAGAATTTGACAAAGAAGTTCTCAACTTTATGATTATTATGGTTAAGAATTTTATTATCAAAATTATTACATCTCTTGTGAAAGTTCAAATGTTACAGCAAGGTGTAAACACTCCACTTGAGAAAGAAGTGATACTTCTTCCCTTCCAAGAGTTCCCCCCACCCCCCCGCCCCCACCCCCCCCAGAGGTCTGGTCTTGACAGCACCCTGCCCACACAGAGTGGCTGGGGTCTCTGCACGTGCCAGGCAGGGTGAGGGCCGCCTGCCCGCTGGCCTCTCCCCTTAGCTAAAACCAAGGGGAGAATGCAAACCCCAGCCCAAATGGAGAGACATTTACATACGTTTTATATAATATACAAAGAAACCAGCATCCCAGGCAACATGATTTCCACTCCCAACGCTCTCCCAGACTGATGGGTTTGTGGGGGAAACAACAAAAAGAAAAGTATTCTGCTGAGGTTTCAGCATTCAAAAAAAAAAAAAAAATCTCCCCTCATTTGAGCAAACACCTGATTTCAATTTTGAAAAAGTGAAATTTTGTAACAGTCACACACAAAGAGAGAAGACTGTGCATATGATAGTTGTAGGAAAGGATAGAAAAGAAGGGGGATGCAAGAGGCTGGGGAAAAAAAGAAGAAAACAAACTGGAAGGAAGGAGGGAGACTCACAGTATTATCTTGTCCAAAAGAAAAGAAGTAAGGTCCACTGCAGCACCAGGGATTACACCTGTCATATATTTGCTACCCCTACCATGGTTATAACTGAATACAAAATTAGATAAATAAAAACACGCCGGATATTACAGTAAACAAGTGAAAGAAATAAGCTGGCAACCGTATGGAATTTTTAAAAAGATTGTGTACCCCACCTGGGTGGGCTCCGGGGCTCCCACAGGGGTGTACAACAGGCACGATGCACTGATGGGGAGAAGCCAGTCTGCCCGTGTCTCTCATCCAGAACAGTGTTAGGTGTGTGGGTGGCTTTGTAACTCTCTCACCTGGGCCATTCTCAAATCAGCATCCCCCAAAGAAATGTGGGACATGCCCACACACAATCACAGTCCTGTCGGTGCCACTCCACAAACGTATCTTTCCACTCTTACCCTGCAGTCACAAGTGCGTGCTCCCTAATCATGGAGGTGGTCCTATTCACGGGATCGTCAACTCCTGATTAACTGGGAGTAGAAAAAATAAAATTCAAAGAATTCCCAAAACACTTGGGATCCTTACTAATCAAATTTATTGCCAACAGCTGATAAGTAGCAATGCAATTGGCCCATCTCACTTATTTGTTTTCTTTGCCTACTTCCTTTCTGGGTTACTGAGCTGTGAGACAGCTTGGGGAGGGGTGGGGGATGGGAACAGCTGGGGGCTCAGACAATCTACTATTATCATCTGCTCCTGAATCATCAGAAGCTGACGAAGGGCTCTTTTTCAGAGAGCCAGGCACCCCTCAGCCAGAGCACATTCCATGTTTTGCTATCCCTGCCTATTTCTTGGTGATTTAAAGACAAAAGTAGGGAGAATTCTTGGTGGACACATCTTGGCCAGATACCTGCTTTTGGAATGGTTGTCACAGGGCGAACATTTCCATACCTACCTTTCTTCTTAAGTGCATAAAAATCCTAATACTACTCAGATGGCTTGGGGCTTTGAGATTGGCTCTTTATGCTTTTTTCCTCTGAAAAGAAAACTTCTTTTTTGGGGGGGAGGGTGTGTGTGTGTGTGTGTGTGTGTGTGTGTGTAAAAAGATGTCCCCACTGCACAAGTGACTACAGGCTACAGGCAAGGACGGGAGACAGAGGCTTCAACACGACTCATTGCACTTAGAACCGTTACTAACCGGAACACCATTTGCTTGTCAACAATGTACCCTTAACAGCAGGGAGAAACTTCTTTATAGTCTCTGCTTCAGACAAGATTTACATCTTTCTCCAAGGCCAGAGCCAGTCGCGACCACAAGTCTCGTTTCTTGTCGACCAGACCCAGTCCTCTGGCACCTTGTACCCTCTTCCCCAGCAATATGCTCGGCCTAGGTTCCAGAGGCAGCTGGAAGGAAGCAGCTATGGGCTCATTCAGTTCTGTTTGCCCAAATCCAGAAGCCCTAGGAAAGTCCTGTCTGAGTCTTGACTCCTGACCCTTGCAGCGGCTGGAGTCGGTACTGATGCACACCCCCACTCCCACGGTGTGGGTAGTGCTGTGAATTGGAAACCGCAGATACCCTGGAGGCCTGGTAGGCAGCGGACTGCCCAGCACTGGGCAGACTGATAGTCCGTAAGTCTGATGGCAATGACGATCTAGAGTTCTGAGGGAAGGAGGTGGAACTCAGAGTTCCTGTGCTGGACTGGGAGACCGAGTCTGAGGTCGGCGAGTCTGAGGGGCCCTGTGGGGTAGGGCTAGCAGCACTAGAAGGGCAGCTCCTCCTTGGAAGATTGCTGCCAGTGCTGTTTCCAGAATGTGGCTGGCTGCTATAATACCCTGGTGTCCCCGTAAATGGGGCCAACGAGTCTGTGGATACAGGGTGGGCGGGGCTGGAATAGGACGCAGAAGAGAGGGAAGATTCTGAAGAACCGTGAGAGGGGGGATTTCCAGGTCTCAGTGCAGTAGTTCGATAACTGTATCCTGGAGATTGGGTGGGATGTCCTCTAAAGGGGGAGGAACTCTGCTGAAGGAGGCTTTGTGATTCTGTCCGTGGACTATCACACTGCAGGAGCTAGAAAGAGTCAGGAGGAAAAGCATAAGGAGGTGAAAAAGTCCCTATTTAAGCCATTTAGGCTTGTGAATATTTAAAACACCCTACTTTTTCTTCTTCTCCTTCTCCTTCTTCTTCTTCTTCTCCTCCTGCTCCTTCTTCACCTTCTTCATCTTCTTAACCATTTGTTCTTTTTAGGATACCAAAGACAGTAAAATGGCTGTCTCTGATCATTTTATTTATTTTTCTGGCATGATTTATTACCTGAAGGTGAGCAGATGATGACTTATTTCCAAGGCTGCTGAAACTATATGCAAAGACGGCATCTCAACTGCAAAGGATGGCCAGGATCACAAAATATTGGAACCCAGAATATACTCCTATGCCCAGAGATGAGCAATTTCTCGTCTCACCTGGTAGCTGTATCTGGAAGGGCTGTAAACGGCTGCTCCTTTCGAGAGTGCTGAGCTCATTGTCTCTGGGCCTTCTCCATCTGCAGGGTCTGGAAGATAATAGAAAATCAACTTGGCTTCCTAGAATTAAGTGAGAAATAGCCATTGTTCATTCAAATCACCAATGGTATCACCAAGCCGTGCTACTTTCTTTTTAACAAATCAAGTGAATGCAGCATGCCAGAGGGGCAAAAGGAGTGGTTAATTATGGGCGATGTTTTAAATGCCTGATCTGATTCCTGTCTCCTTCTTTCTCTTCATCCTTCATCAAAATGGATTTCTAGGCCTTTGCAGAGAAGAGTTACAGAAAGGTATCTCTTGGGGGAAAAATAAAAAGAGGCAGGGGAGGGGGGAGGGAGAGATAGAGAGAGAAAGACAACACTTAGATGGATGCAAGATCTTAAGAATGCTGGAGCCCAGAAGAATGGAAGCAAGACTGACCTGGAACCTTCTTTCCAGTGGAGCCTCACTGCATAAGAAACTGACTCACTTCAGTCCAGCATTTGGTGAGCATTATGTAGAGCCTGGCTCGTGTGTCCCTAAACCTGGCTGGCAGCAGAAGGCCATGGGCTCACCTGAGTCTTTCTCTGTGACATTACTCTCCCAAGTGGGAGAAGGCTCTCCTTTTTGGGCCACCCTCACACTGCTTCGGAGGACCTTGGGGATGCTCCCTCCTTCTCGGAGTCGTTCCACTGATGTGGGAACCATCCTGTAAAGGGAACAGGGTGCAAATTTATGTCACAGGATTTCAGAGTCAAGAGTCTGGAAAAAATGAAGCTCTCACAAAGGCTGTGTAATACATTCTCTTACAACATCCTCTTCAGGACCAGTTTAAAACAGAAATTTCTTTCTCTGCCTTAAATTACAGATAAAAGGAATTTAAAGATGTCTACATTTGATCTCTATTGTGAAATGCGAAATTTTTCTCTTCTGTGAAGTCATGTTCCTGGCCCATAGTAGTAATTTAATAAATGCTCTATAGATTAATAAATATGACTCATTTGAGTCAGGTCTTTTCTTTCCCAAACTTCATTGCTTCAGTTCAAGATCCCTGAACAGCCTCATTCTCTATATCTCCCATTTGATGCTCAATACTTGCTACTATGTATTATTTATTTACTTACAGTGGTATTTATCTATGTGGTCTCCCCTAAACAAGGCAAGACCTTTCAGAATATGTCTTATCTTTCTGTACATGCTATCTGTGTGCAACTGAATCTTCTGTTGTAATTTAAGTGGAACTGAGCTGAACTCCTGACTTACCTTTCATATGAAATGAAAAAATAGAAGAGGCAGTGTTAGTGCTCAGCAAATAAAATAGCTCATCTGTGTCCACAACTATATGGCATCCAAAGTGTTGTTCTGCAGGTTCAGTGGCAATTCTTTGCTTCTGTAAAGCTGAGGGGGGTGGGGGAGGGGTCATGGCTGATGCTATTAAATTAGTTGCACAGCATGGATGGCACTGCTGCTGCCTTTCTCAGATAAGTGTTCCCATATATTTTAGGTAAAATTGGGAATAATTCTAGATGTACACTTCCCTCTTGAATTTAATTATTTCAGCATCAAACATAAACTTACCACCTACTGCTGATATTCTCTTGAGGTCTGCAGTGAGATGAAGTGCCTCTGGAATCTGATGGGCTTACTGCCTCCATATGGGACATAGAGGAATGAGATGGGGAGAATTTTTTGTGAGGGGAAGATGGGGTTCGGGTTGAGGATCCCTGCACACCATGGGCACCAGTGTCAGAAAGTGAGTTACTGCTGCCTTGCCCAGCTCCTGCAGACTTGCTTTTGCTCTGTGCAGAGTCACCTCCCCCACCAGCAGAATTCTCCTTGGCTTCTTGTTTCCGTTTGCGGTACTCCAGCAGGGATACCTGGGAGGGAAACAAGAAACAGAACTCTAGGCAGACATCATCAGGGGATCACTAGTAATAGGGAAAGAAGATGGAACCCTCATAAACCACTAGCCTGCCATGCAAACAAAGCAGGCACCAACAATAGCAATCCTTCCTTCAGATGTAAGAGAACTGAGTACGCTACATACTTAAATTCGTCAGAAACTGGTAAGGAGAGGAAAATACCCAGGAGATGACATTTTTGAAGAATAGTGTTCACCAGCAGACCTCAACCTTTTTCATGCCTTCAGAAAATTGAGATCACAGTGACCCAGTAACAGAAGCGTGCTATCAGCTTTTTGCTACAATGGTAACACCTAAAAAGGGAAAAGGGGAGCTGGGAGCTGTGTAGTTTGAAAAAGCCTTCCAGGTGATCTAAACAGCTCTTTCCCAATTCCTAAGAATCCCCACAGTAAGTTGTTTAAAAAAAAAAAAAAAAAGGAAATAAAAACAAAACAAAAGGAAAAGCCAACACTTCAGGGTTCTTAAATGCATTCAATTTTTCAAGATACATGCAGGGATTTGTTAGTGTTTGTCTTACACATAGAAAACTAGTGTAGAAAGACAAAGAATGATTTGCAGTTTATATTATAGCAAGCTAGTCTGGGAAATGTACACTTGGAAACTTTTCCCCAACTCTGCCTCATTCTCTCTTGATTGCCAAAACAAGGCCTTCCTCCCTGGCCCGCCCAGCGGACTTCCTCTTTGCTGTTACAACACACTGCCCACACTGGCTGTCAACCTGTGTCTTGATTTTTCCTCCACTAAACTGTATGGTCTATGAGGGCAAAGATCAAATTTTTCTGGCTTTCCATCTTTAAAATCCAGCACAGAATGTGACTGGCAGCAGGTGCTCAACAATTCTCAAATAACAAATTATGATTTCAATCACTGTTGTACATAATAAATGAAACCAGAAATCCAAGAACATTTTAGTTTTTGCTCCTGATGGTCAATGCTGTTCATACAATAGTCTTCTAAACCCATTGGTATCTTACGCCAAATTATCTGCCAGTGTTTCTGCCTTCTACTCAGGGCTCTCATTTTTCTGCTCAAACATAACCAAAATGGAAAGTACTACCATCTTCTGTATTCATTTTTCCATATACAATCTTGGAAAAGAATTCATAATAATAAGTTCTGGTAATGTATTTCATTGAAATGCAAATACCAAAGGTCACTAGGTTACATTTCAATGAGACTACTACAGATATCCTGCAGTTGTGTGAGACTGTCACACACAGAACATTTAACATCTCTAGCCCTGCACAATAAATGGAAGTTCCCATGGAAACCCAAAATATTCCCATGCATTTTCAATGCCCCTAGTTGAAATCCACTGACCTAAAAAGCACATTTTGGGCTTTGTAATTTCTTGAACAGGCATTACTTACAAGTTAAAGTCCCAACCTGTTAGCCAGCAGTCTATGGCCTGTCCCTGTTCTCCCATCTCTTTCCATACTCTCCCTACCTTTCACTCCAGCAGCATTCAACTGTTTGCAACCACACTGCATCCCTGCTGCCCACTCAATGGAGTGTCACACAGCTACAAGTTCTGCTCTCCCTTCTGTAACATCCTTACCCTTATTTGTTGGCAGACTGTTTCCCACTTACCATGAGATCAGCTAAATCAGTGAGTGACCTGTCATCTCTCACTCCACCACCTCTCAAACTAGCTAGGAGCCTCTTGTTCATTCTCAATGTACCCTCCACATATGTGACTAGACTAGGTTGTGGCTAAGGTGTTCTTACTATATCTGAACAATTCCTTTGGAGCATCCACTGCCACTCTAAGTAATTACTTAATAATACAAGTATCTGCTTACCTCAGTCTCACTTGCTTTAAGCTCCATTAGGCCAGAATTTAGGAAGCAATATATAGCATATTGGCAATAAGAGCATGAAACCTGGAATCAGACCTGGGCAGTGTCCTGGCTCTTCCATTTACTAGCTACGTGACCATGGCCAAGTCACTCAACCTGCCTTAGTTTCCTCATCTGCAAAATGGGAAATTACCCATCTTACAGGATTACTGTGAGTATATAATGCATAAGAAAAAGCTTAACACATGACAAGTGTTAAGTAATACATGTAATTAGCATTATTCTTTTCCATTTTTCTATCCTTTGATTGCACAGCAGGTGGACAGCACATACATGGCAGGCATTTAAATTTGTTGAATATTTGTAACACTCATCAAATTGTATTAAAACAGTCTTGTCTTAAAAACAAAACAGCAGCGCCTGGACTGCTCAGTTGGTCAACTGTCTGCCTTCAGCCTGAGTCTTGCGCCTGGCTCCCTCCTCAGTGGGGAATCTGCTTCTTCCTCTCCCTGTCCCTCCCCCTGCTCATGGTCCCCCACCCCCATCTCTCAAATAAATAAATAAAATCTTTAAAACAAAACAGTCTTGTCTTTCACTGGACATGGCAGAGATCATGTCTCATGACTTTCTTTTCCTCACATGGAGAATGGTGCTAAGCACAAGGCGGTTAACTCAGTAAGTACCTACTGAATTGCTTAGATACTATTCTTCAAAAGGGCCTATATAAGGTAAAACACTTACCTTTTTCCTCTGTGGTGGGTTCTGGGGGGCAGATGGGACTCCTTCACAAGCCCTTTCACCACCAGGTGACATGGATCCACGAGAGAGGTCTTTCATAAAACCATGTTCGTATCTGCTGGGAAACCCTTCTGCAGGGGAACAATATCCCCCGTCCAAATGTAAAGGCTTCCTATCCCCTACTAGGGGAGACCCTCGATACAGTCCATCTGCTCGAGGCATAGCGTTCAACGGGGAGTAGGCATACATTAAGTTAAACTCTGTCCGAAATGCCTGGTCCGAGTTCCTTGCAAGGGTCTGATGTCCATCTCCACTCCTGCTTGGAAAGCCAGTCTCAGAGGGGGGCCCGGCAGAGGGATGAGGAGCCAGGTCAGAAGGACCCGAGTTGATCAGGGAAGGTCTGTCAGCACAGCTGTTAGTGTTGGAGTCAAGGTAGCCTACTTTTGTCAAGTCCAGGTCTTTCCGGTGACAAAGCTGAAAGAATAAAAATCAACAGAGACATGGAGGAGGAGGCGGGGGAAGGAAAAAGTCAAAGGGCAGAAAGGAAGGGAAGTGAGAGGGGCACAGGTGAAAGGTAAGAGGGATGGGGTAAGAAGGATGGGAATACAAGAAAGCAAGCCATTAACATCTGTAAAAGGCCCATGGAGCAAAAGTATATACAGGCCAGATTATTAAAGAATGCCGGCCTTTCACAAATTGTTTTAAAGTTTTCTGGATGAGAAGCCTGGGAAAATCAGAATTAAACAATTGGCCAAATGTGACTATTTTGCCTGCTTAGCCTTTCATCAGGTTTGCCAAGTCACCCTGAACTACATTAAGGGACTGGAAGTGTAATCAGGGATTTACCTGAGCCCCATGTATGCTACAGGGGTGAGACTGGTGTCTTAAGATAACAACTGGCTTCTGGTGTTATTCATTTGTATTTAATACTGATGGGAAGTGGGAGGAGGGAAAAAGGGAAAGAAAGCAGTAAGTAGAAAGTCAAGTATTTAAGTTACTGGTTTAGTAGAGGAGAATGGTATTAGCTAAAGACATCAACCAACCAGTTCTTCACTCACTTTCACTATTAAGTATGTGTGCTTCTCGTAAAATTTTCTGGCCACTCAATTCTTTACCCTCTGATGTATGTCCACATACTGCAAGAACACTAACGCCCACCACTGCAGAGCACTCAAAATGCTGAATTGTATCAAAAATAAACCGTATCTACCCTTTGGTATCATTACCTCCCAACACCAAGATTTTCCATCACTAGGTCAACTATTACTCTTTAGAAAGAATGGTACCAAAAATCCAGATGTCACACCATGATTTCCTTACAAGAGTAGAAAACACCCAGAAAACCTTTAGTACACTAGAAGACAACCTTTATCAGATCCACAATGATCTATAAAATTCTGACTCAGAATTTTATCAGCTATCACCAAGTTTAGCACTACGTTTTTAACTGGAAAGGGGCAGAGTTAACAGTTCATTTAATTTCTGAAAGGTTATAAGAGACTACAGCTTTCACTTCAAGAGGAAAAAGGTTTCATGTGTATTCACAGAGTTAATCATTACTAGATTTGTCCAAATATTTGAACAGTTAAAAAACCCTAGCCCTAAAATCTGAATTTAACATCTTCACAGCAGTAAGGTGCCTAAGAAAAACAGTCAACTGGATATCCTAAGAGATACTACTTGTATGCCACCACATCTCCACTACTATAGAAGAAAGGCCTGTGTGACAGAAGCCATGTGCTGACTTAGTTTCCTTGCATACCCCGTAAAGAGATATAAAGAAAATGGAGAGACCAGAGAGGCAGGACTCTCTTTCTAAAGAAGCTGTTCAATCTATCAAACCAAAGCCCCAAACATCCTGTTAAACAGAGCTGTCAGATTAAACCCTGAAACAAGACATAAATCACTGCCTAACTTTTCTAGAATAAAATGCTCCTTTATCAGCCCAAGATAATAAATATCAAAAGATAACTCCTACCAACTTTCGATTTCAACTTTATTTAACAAACACACCTTATTTGTTACTTTCTTTGCCAAGGCTCCCACATCTTCAGCTTGCTTTAAACTTGACTTCCAGATTCTATTCTTTAAAAGAACTCTTCAGCCACCCCCTCCCCCAAACAACAAACCCCACCACACACACACACACCCCTTCATTTTCCTCCATCTACATTGAAAGTTCTGAGTGATCCAGCCATACATGGGAAGATTTACTCAACTTACAGCGACTGATTGGTTGCTCTTCAGCCTACTGCACCCCATTCACTCGATCCCCCCAGCCCTCCCACACACTCATGCACACTCACTCTCAGCCTCCAAGTGTGATTGAGATGGTGTGATAACTACCTCGGGTGACAGTGACTCAGGCCTATTCGCAGGGGAACTCTCAGGGGAGGATATGTTCTAGAGGAGGGAAAAGCATCTTGTTATTCATCTATCCGAAGTCAAGAAGCAAAACAAAACAAACAAAAAAATAAAAGCAAGCATAGATGGTTAGCCACAAGTTTTTGTGGTGGGGGCAAGGGGGGGGAATGCACAGGGGAAATGTTTAACTGCAGAATTCATCTCAATGGACAGAACGACTGGTTAAAAATGCTTCCTTGGTGTCCTTGAAAACATTTAGGGATAAACTGTTTATAATGTTTCATGCTATAAGTAAACATCCTCAGCAGATAACAGAAAAAATTTGGATTGGTGAAACTGTACACTATAATTTCATTTGAAATTCTGTTCTACATCTGATGACAGTTGATTAGCCTATAGTATTTATTACTGATGGGCACCCTACCACTTATTCCTCCATAGGGAAATCTTTTTCTTTTATTCCACACCTCCTTCTGAAACGTATTCTACTGTGTGGTTCAGGCCTGCCACCATTGTCGAGGGAAAGTCCTGAGCATGCTGGGGCTGATAGGGCTAGGGAGATGGCCAGCTCTTCTGCATAACAGTTATAGGACACAGAATGCAATCCAGCTCATAGGCTAGACGGTTCACAGCATAATCTAACTGGATCTGAGCACCCCTGCCTACCAATGTTCTCTGATATGAAAATCCCTGTACTTTTGGGAACAGAGAGTGGGGGGAAGCAGATGGGAACATTTCAAGTCCCTGCATTTTAAACACGCTTCCCCTTAGAGCTTTCACCTGATGCAGCACTCCCAGAGCACTCAAACAGGAACTGGCCAGTGAACTCTGATGGGAGATCTGAATAGTCAAAAGTGGACAAAAAGATGGTGGTTGTGACAAGGATTCAGAGTACTAGGGGTAAAGGAAGGGGAGGGTTCCTAATGTTGGAGACCTGGGTGGCAGATCCATTCCATGGGAGGCGAAATGAGGCTGTTAATTTTATTTGGTGGGCTGGGTAGTGTGTAGATACTGGGCTAGGAAGAGAAGGGAAAGGTTATTCTGGTGGAAAGGAGAGGTTAATTATAATTAAGCTAGCCCTCCCAAAGTTGCTTTTTACCCCTTTTCTTTGATGCTTCCCCCTCTCTCACGATCTTGTTCTCTTCTACTACATGTCTTCTCCGCTCTTTCTCTTAGCACTGGGGACATTTTATACTGGGATGATTTTTCTTTTCCTTTAAAAAAGATTCTTGCCCAACCAAACTGAGCTTTACCTGTTACACCTTTTTGGTATTTCTCTGTGTCATAGTCTTGGATGGAAATAAGGCTTCCTATACTAGAATACAGGAAAGAGCATGGCAGTTAAAATGGTGATAAAGATGGTCAGGATGGTGAAGTCTGTTTTATTGACAAGAAAGGTTAAATTTCCTTAGTTAAATCATGAGACTGAAACAGTGAAAATAGGCATTAAACTTTTTGAAGGGATGAATTATTTAATATAATACTTTCTTTTATTCCCAGTATCCTAACATGATGCTTAGACTATGCATCACTAAACTGATCTTTGATCTGCAAAATAAATAAATAAATAAATAAATAAATAAATAGAATACCTTACCCTTGCACAGTGTTTCAGTTATCTAAAATACTACAAGGGATTAGGAAATGCACTGAATGCTCAATTTAACTGTCTTGGAAGGTGACGTACATTCTAATTTCTGTAATTTCACCTTTTTAATTATAATAAAACCTGAAATGATAAAGTATGAATTCCTATGCTTAAAATTTGCTGCCCTCCAGGGTGAACACTCTCTTATGAAGTTTTACTATTAAATTCTACTTGCTAACTGAAAAATCAAGGCAATTAGGCAAAGTAAAGTTAGTAAGGCCTGAATCAGATGCTTTACTGTATATGGCTAATAAGAATGGCACAGCGAATTTGGTAAAGAGTAACTTCTCTATAAATCAAATGTAACCAGGAAGGTTCCCTCTGCTTCCCCACCATCCCCTTACCAAAGAGGTTTGCTTCCAAAGAAATTAATACAGTCTATTCAGGTACAGAACACAGCTGTTTCCTGCTTTCAAGGTTGCTAGCTACCTCCTTTTGAGTTGGCCATTCAAAAGGATGGGTACTTTTAATCCCTATGCTTTCACAAGGGGTGAACAGGTAGGAAGGCATTGGTTAAAGCATTCACCTTTATCAAAGAAGACATCTAGAGAAATTACAAGCTAGGGGCAGAGCTAAGTGTTTGGTGATCAGAACAATTTTAAGAAGAAGGAAGAGACTGGTTAATGAATTTCAAATCAAAGCAGCATGCAATAGATTTTTTTTTATACACAAGGTTCTATTCAGTAAACCTATTGTCATCCACACATGAACACGAGAATGTGAATCAGAATTAACTGTTCCAACAGCTAAAATACACATTTCTAACTTAATCCAGAGAGTGAATGTAATAAATATGTCTCTTACAAATACATGTTGTTAGCCTCTTTCTAACTTTTCATTCCTAACACATTGTAACAAGAAGGGAAAGTAACCTGGAGTAGGAAAAAGCCCCTCATTTGCCACAAACCATACCCCAAACTTTCTAAATCTCCGTTCACTGAGGCCACAATAAGAATACAAAACAACAGGGAAAGATAGCTCACTCATTTAAAGGCCTAGAAAGAAAGAGAGTCAATCAGTATAATCTGAGCTCTGAAGCTGGTTTCATTAGTGGTTACTAGACAGCTAGAGACCTATGTTAATCAAGGTATGCAGTAAAGACAAAGATGGAGATGTAACATGCTTACTACGGTTATGGAGACTGATGGATTGAATGCAAAAACAGATGAATGTCATTGATGGTAGAACTATTCCTTTCTGGGAAAGTATGGGGACTTTTGGGGAAGATGAGAGGCTACCAGGTAACACCGAAGCTGAGGTTTCTCATTCTCTTGCTGAGACTGGCAGGAACATGGTCAAGAAATATTGGGAATGATATTATACTTGAAATGAGGGGGGCAAATGATAATTTTCATATTCAGCACTCCCAACAAGCAAACCCAAATCACCTCAAACTGCAGAGGAGTATTGCAGCGACTAGCAGTAGTAAGAGACGTGATTGGTGAGAACATGAGGCTGTATCCATTTCGACACTCGTCTTCTGGGTGAGATGGGCCAGGTGTGGTCAGCGGGGGGCTCTTTGAGCCTGGATTGGGAGGAGGTGGTGTGACTGGAGAAAGAGGCCGCAGTAACTTGGTGACATTCTGCTCCATCAGATAACGAGACTTCCATTTCTTTAATGGGCTCAACAAGTCTGTGAAATACAAAGCTTGGATGAGAGACTGAAACCACAGCTTAGAGGGAGGCTCTGTAGTAAAGCCATTAATCTCTAGCCCACAATGGCTCTTAATTCCTTTTCTGCCTCATCCTGATGTTATCTCCCTGCAATCAAACCAAAAGCCAAAGAACTCTCTAATTGTCAAATGTAAGTAATTCTCAAAATTCTTTACTGCCCAGAGGATCACCAGATGAATCTGATACTTCTAATGACTGATCTCTGGAACAAATTTAATCTCTTCCAGTGGAAAATATAAACCTCTTTTATTTTTTACACTGAATTTCTAAAAATCTCACTGTCACTTAGTTAAAATCACCCTCTACTCAATTGCCATGTCACCAGCTCAAGTTTCTAGAATGTTAACTCCATACTCCTTTTATCTTCTTTTATATATTTCTACCATTTTTTGGTAGAAAATTTTTTGCTTTAGTAGTAAAGAGTTACAAATGATTACCTGACCTATGTATCTGGCCCCTAGTTTTAGAGTGCTTCAAAGTAGGAAATGATTTTTACAAAAATTTCTCCCAACCATTTTCAAAAATGAGGCCGGTACTTTTTCTGATTGGAATATCCTACACTTCTTTTATTTCTTGGGTCCACTTACAAAGGAAACTACTACACTATATATTTTAATGACCACTCAGATCAAAGCACCTATCTCACTTTCTCAGAGGAAAAAAATCTACTTTTATTCATTTACAGCTAAAAATATTTATTAACTTAATACATACAATATGGAAACCATTGAATTAGGTATGTAAGGGGAGGTCACCGTATGGTCTATTTAAGGGGATTTACAAATTTGTGAGGATGAGAAAAAGTATGTTTAATATATATTATTTAATATAATATTTAAATCATTTAATAGAAATAATATAAAAAATAATATAAAACATAATGTAAGTTTAAGAATCTCTACAGAGAATCATACTGCTGTGCATTTGTAAAAAATAATTATGCTTTGCAACTCTTGATCGCAGGGTCCTGAGTTCAAGCCCCACATTGGTTATAGAAATTACTTAAAAATAAAATCTTAAAAAAAAAAAATTACACTTTTAAGTGCTTATTATATGCCAGGCACTACTCTATGTGCTTTATGTGAATTATCAGATTTAATATGAACTCTATAAATCCATTTTAAAGATGAGGAATTTGATGTGCAGAGATAAAGACTAGATAATTTAGTTTCATTTACTTTCTTTTTTTTAAAAAGATTTTATTTATTTATTTGAGAGAGACAGACAAAGAGAGAGAGAGAGCACAAGCAGGGAGAAGAGGAAGAAGCAGGCTCCCCACTGAGCAAGGAGCCCAACTCGGGGCTCCATCCCAGGACCCCAGGATCATGACCTGAGTGGAAGGCAGACTTAAGGACTGAGCCACCCAGGCGCCCCTCATTTACATTCTTAATCATTATGTCAAAATATATCCCCAAGGCTAAGTGGAAGGAGTGGCATTTATCCCATGCCTTCAAGTACAAGTGGACAGAAGGCATGGTCAGAGTTATATGCTTCAGGATGATTTACTCTGGCAGTAACAGTTAGGATGACAATGGGAGACTATTGGGAGTTAATGGAGTAGTTAACAGTTATGAGGCACAGAACTAGGCTAGCAGATGTGGAAATGGAGAGAAGAATAAATGCCAAAAATACAGGACACGCTTTTTTACTTTCTGATATAATTTCTTTTTTTCCTAGATTGAAGTATATTCATATTTTTGTTTTCCAGAAACAGAGCTTTCTTTCTGACTTTCCTCCTTTGAAAGATGCTTAGGTATAAAAAAACAAACATGTGATTCATGACATGTTTAGAACACTTTTTTAAAAAAGATTTTATTTATTTATTTGACAGAGAGAGAGATCACAAGTAGGCAGAGAGGCAGGCAGAGGGAGAAGCAGGCTCCCAGCTGAGCAGAGAGGACCCTGAGATCAGGACCTGAGCCAAAGGCAGAGGCTTAACCCACTGAGCCACCCAGGTGCCCTTAGAACACTTTCTAATGTACTCTGAGAGTAAATCTTAAAAAAACAAAAAACTAAACAAAACAAAACCCACTGCTATACTGCCAGGTCTAACACTAAATACTAAAGGGAATTAGATAAGTAATAAATCTCACTCTAGGAAAGTTAGAATGTACAGATGAACCCTACCACTTCCAAATCAAGTTATAGGTCATTCACATAAAACATATTTATTGAGTTCTTATTATGGTAACATATTCAACAAAATAAATCTGATATCTGCCCTGATGGAAGCTTAGGGGCTAGTGGTCATTTGCCTTTTTTCTACCTATAACACTACACGTTCAAATTTTTTTCAAGTCTTAAATCGTTTTTCTTTATACTCAAATAATCTGCAAAACTGTATAAACAAACACCCACATATTTAAACAAACAAAACCTGAAACCATACCTACAGATTAACGTATTCCTAATATCCTGGTGCATTTTCATCTAGACCTTTTTCTTGACATGGCCTTACTGACCCTTGTCTAACACAGCTCAGTAACCTACCATTTTCATTCAGAAACACATGGTAAAAAGCATCTAGCAACATCCATATGGTTAAGCATTTGCCTTGGGCTCAGGTCAAGATCCTGGGATCCTGGGATCAAGTCCCACATCGGGCTCCTTGCTCAGCAGAGAGCCTGCTTCTTCCTCTGCCTGTAGCACCCTCTGACAAATAAAATCTTAAAAACAAATAAAACAAAAAAACCCAAAAAACCTGGCCCATTTTCCCTTTATCCCCAGATATACTTTAACTCAAAACATACTTCAGTAGAAGGTAGTAATTCTTCAAAAATCTTTTATAATTATAGAACTATAATTTCTCCACTGATCTGAAATATGACATTTATCCTATTAGATTCTTGCACAAACTGGGTGTTGTACAGTTTTACTGCTAAGTGGCATCAATACTGACATTTGTTTTAGTAAAACTTGGGTAATTTCATTTATTCAACTGTAGCTGTCCAAAATATTTTGGCTATTCTAGCATACTTATTCCTGTCAGTGAACTGTTGAAATCATTCACCATGCTGACAGTACTTCCCCCACCAAAGTCAGAATTTTGACTGGTACTGTATTAAACTCAGTGGTAACTGAAGAAAAATTCTCACTTAGCACCTTGGTAACAATCTTTCAGCTACTCATGCCTTCATTTATATCTCTTCATATAGATCTGTCATATTTCTTTCTTTCTTTCGTTCATTTATGAGAGAGAGCAAGCAAGTGAGAGCAGGGGAGGGGCAGAGGGACAAGCAGTCTCCCTGCTGAGCAGGGAGCCAGGGTTGGGGATCCATCCCAAGACCCTGAGATCTGTGTCCTGAGCCGAAGTCAGATGATTAACCAACTGAGCCACTCAGGCACCCTGATTTGTCACATTTCTAATTAGGGTTACTCGCCCATGTTCTCTAGTTTTTGTTATCTCTATGTATTATTACACATATTTCTGTGTTATTATCTGCACTTTTTTTTTTTTCAATATTTACTTGAGAGAGAGCATACATGATTGAGTGTGAATTGAAGGAATGGCAGAGGAAGAGGGAGAGTGAATCCTCAAGCAGATTCCCTGCTGAGTGCAGAGACTGAATGAGGGCTTGATTCCATCCAACCTTGACTCTAAAACTCGAGATCACGACATGAGCTGAAATCAAGAGCTGGGTACTTAACCGACTGAGCCACCCAGGTGCCCCTCTACATGTTATTTTTAACATGTATTTTAACATGTAAGAAAATGTTTATCTTTGTATCTTTGTATATTCACTTGGCTTTTCTAGGTATATAAAGCATTTTTTGTGTGATAACACATACATCCTTTTAACCTGTACTTTTATCTCACAGATTTTTTTTTTGGTACTTACATTGTCTAATAATTCTAGACACTGTTAATATAAGAGGGGGATAATCTGATAACCCATTTTTAAAATTTATTATAATTTTAATTGAAGTACAATTTAGTACACAGTATTAATTTAGTTTTGGTGTTCTTGATAATGCATTTTAAGGTTTTTTTGTTTTTAAATATTTTATTTATTTGTTTGACAGATAGAGATCACAAGTAGGCAGAGAGGCAGGCAGAGAGAGGAGGAAGCAGGCTCCCTGCTGAGCAGAGAGCCTGATGGGGGCTCAATCCCAAGTCCTGAGATCATGACCTGAGCCAAAGGCAGAGGCTTTAACCCACTGAGCCACCCAGGTGCCCCCATTTTAAGGTTTAATACAAATAGTTTTCACCATTAAGCATAACTGGCAACTATTTTTCAGATAGATGTAAGAAAAAAAAGTCTAAGATGGGGGGCCTGGGTGGCTCCGTTGGTTAAGTGTCCAACTTTTGGTTTCCACTCAAGTCATGAGCTCAAGCCCTGTACAGGGCTCCACATTCAGCACAGAGTCTACTTGAGGTTCTCTCTCCCTCTCCCTCTGCTTTCTAAACCTTAAAAAAAAAAAAGTTATAGGTATCTTAATTTACTAGATTTATCCTTAATTAGTACTTACTGACATTATTACTCCCCCTCCTCCATTTGGCCTGCTAATAAATTAATTATGTGATTAATTTTTCAAATACTAAACCATCCTTGTATTTGTAGCAGAAATTTCATTTGATCATAATATACTTTTATTTTGATATTCTTACAGATTCAAGATTCAGATCACTGAAATCTAACTTAAAAGTAGTAGGATGCTGGGGCGCCTGGGTGGCTCAGTGGGTTAAAGCCTCTGCCTTTGGCTTGGGTCATGATCCCGGGGTTCTGGGATCGAGGCCCGCGTCAGGCGCTCTGCTCAGTGGGGAGCCTGCTTCCCCATCTCTCTGCCTGCCTCTCTGCCTACTTGTGATCTCTGTCTGTCAAATAAATAAATAAAATCTTAAAAAAAAAAAAAAAGTAGTAAGATGCTGTTTTGGGGGGTTAGTTTGACAAAATAAAGGGTGAAAAATGTAATAAAACTGTACAGTATATAGTATATACATGCATATGGTATGCTATGTGCACCCCAAAGTATGTGCACATAGCAAATAAATTTTACCACTCCTTTAGTGCTTAAAATCCTGCTTTTTATTCTCTACATTCTTGCAGTTATTAATAATTTGATTACTAGTACTTTGTACAAAACTTTTTAGTCCATATTTTTTTCTGTAGAACAACTACTATGTTAGGTAGTTTTTTTTTTTTTTTTTTTTAAGTTTATTTCCTTAAGTCATCTCTAACTCCAGTATCGGGGCTGGAACTCATGACTCTGAGATCAAGAGTCACATGCTCTACTGACTGAGCCAGCCAAGCAACCCATAGTATTACTCTTTTTAATACATTATATTAAAACTTAGCAAATTGGTAGTAGTAGGAATATTATCCTCCTGCCATTTTTATCGCAAATCCTTTCTTCTTTTTTTTTTTTGCAAATCCTTTCTCTTGATAGACTTATCCTCTATTAAACTCTAATATTTAGACAATATAGACACAGAAACTTTATTCGTTTGACTTTTACAAAAAAAAATTTCGATGTGTCTAGAACTTGCTTGGGCAAGGATCTAATTCTTTTTTTTTTTTTTTTTAAATGACAGTACAGACAAAAGGTTGATATCTAGGATCTATAAAGAACTTCTCAAACTCAACACAAACGAAACAGATAATCATGTCAAAAAATGGGCAGAAGACATGAACAGACACTTCTCCAATGAAGACATACAAATGGCTATCAGACACATGAAAAAATGTTCATCATCACTAGCCATCAGGGAGATACAAATTAAAACCACATTGAGATACCACCTCACACCAGTTAGAATGGCCAAAATTAGTAAGACAGGAAACAACGTGTGTTGGAAAGGATGTGGAGAAAGGGGAACCCTCTTACACTGTTGGTGGGAATGCAAGTTGGTGCAGCCACTTTGGAGAACAGTGTGGAGATTCCTCAAGAAATTAAAAATAGAGCTTCCCTATGATCCTGCAATTGCACTACTGGGTATTTACCCCAGAGATACAGATGTAGTGACAAGAAGGGCCATCTGTACCCCAATGTTTATAGCAGCAATGGCCACGGTCGCCAAACTGTGGAAAGAACCAAGATGCTCTTCCACGGATGAATGGATAAGGAAGATGCGGTCCATATACACTATGGAGTATTATGCCTCCATCAGAAAGGATGAATACCCGACTTTTTAGCAACATGGACGGGACTGGAAGAGATTATGCTGAGTGAAATAAGTCAAGCAGAGAGAGTCAATTATCATATGGTTTCACTTATTTGTGGAGCATAACAAATAACACGGAGGACATGGGAAGATGGAGAGGAGAAGGGAGTTGAGGGAAACTGGAAGGGGAGGTGAACCATGAGAGACTATGGACTCTGAAAAACAACCTGAGGGGTTTTGAAGGTGCGGGGGGTGGGAGGTTAGGGGAGCCTGGTGGTGGGTTTTAGGGAGGGCACGTATTGCATGGAGCACTGGGTGTGGTGCAAAAACAATGAATACGTTATGCTGAAAATAAATAAAAATAAATAAATTAAAAAAAAATAATATTATTAAAAAAACAAACAACAACAACAAAAAGGATCTAATTCTTTTTAATCCCTCAAGTAAGTAAAAATTCCAGAACAATTTATCAAATATTTCATTTACCTAAGACCTGTTTCTGGCTATTCTATCCCCCCCCCACACACACACACTCAGGCACCAGTACTATTCTAATTTAATTATTAGCTTCTGGCTTCATATGAGAAACTAGTTTTGGTTTTTTTGAGAGAGAAGGCAAGTGAGCAGGAATCTTAAGCAGGCTCCAAGCTCAGCACAGAGCCCTAGATGGGGCTTGATCTCACTATCCTGAGACCATAACCTAAGCTGAAATCGAGACATGTGCTAAACCTGATGAGCCACCCAGGTGCCCCTAGAAACTAGTTTTGTACTGCTAGGGAAGGCACTTCTTTGCCTTTTTATTTTCTTCTTTTTTCTTATTTTCATGTTTATTTAGATAAACTTCATTTAATCAACTTCCATAATGAGCTACTTCGGTGGGAACTATATTAAACTGGGGGTGGGAGGTGGGGAAGGTAGGGGAGATACTACAGTTATAATTTTCATTAAGAAATATAGACTTTAGGGGCACCTGGGTGGCTCAGTGGGTTAAAGCCTCTGTCTTCGGCTCAGGTCATGATCCCAGGGTCTTGGGATCAAGCCCCCCATCAGGCTCTCTGCTCGGCAGGGAGCCTGCTTCCACCTCTCTCTCTCTCTGCCTGCTTCTCTGCCTGCTTGTGATCTCTGTCAAATAAATAAAATCTTTAATAAAAAAAATGAATAAATAAAATCTTAAAAAAAAAAAAGAAACATAGACTTTATCTTCAAGACTTTATAAACATATTTCTCAGCAATGGTTTACTCCACACATTTCACCATGGTTATTCCTAGGCAGTTTCTTAGTTTTGTTAAGTTTGGGAATGAAAAAATTTTCTTCATTCATTTTCTTAGTACACAAATGTTATTAATTTTTGCATATGTACCTTCTATCCAGTGGTTTTACTAAACTCTTTTCTTTTTTAAAAAGATTTTATTTATTTATTTGACAGAGAGAGAGAGAGAGATCACAAGTAGGCAGAGAGGCAGGCAGAGAGAGGGAGGGAAGCAGGCTCCCCGCTGAGCAGAGAGCCCGATGCGGGGCTCGATCCCAGGACCCCGAGATCATGACCTGAGCTGAAGGCAGAGGCTTAACCCACTGAGCCACCCAGGTGCCCCTCTTTTCTTTTTTTTAAGATTTTATATATTTGACAGAGAGAGAGATCACAAGCAGGCAGAGACGTAGGCAGAGAGAGAGGAGGAAGTAGGCTTCCCACTGAGCAGAAAGCCCAATTTGGGGCTTGATCCCAGGACCCCGGGATCATGACCTGAGGCAGAGGCTTTTAACCCACTGAGCCACCCAGGTGCCCCGGTTTTACTAAACTCTTATTAAATCTAAGTTTTTCAGGGGCGCCTGGGTGGCTCAGTGGGTTAAAGCCCCACTCTAACCACTTTACATACATTATTTAACTCATTAATCTCATAAAGGTCTATAAAACAGGTATTACCATTCCCATTTTAGAGAGGAGGCTCAGAGATGCTTAGTAACTTGCCTAACATCACGTACTTAGTAAAGGGCAGAGCTGGTTTTCAGATTCAGGTCCAATGGATTCTTTCTACTCTACCAAAACACTTCCCTTTCTCTCTGCCCCTCCCCCTCCACCAGAGGGAGGAAGGGGTGGGGTGGGGAGAGGAAGAGGGTGGGGGGGGGGTGGAGAGAAGACAGGATCTTAAGCAGGCTCTACATTCAGCACAGAGCCTGATGTAGAGCTTGGTCCCAAAACCCTGAAATCATGACCTTAGGTGAAATCAAGAGTCAGGTGCTTAACCAACTGAGCCACCCAGGCACTCCCACTTCCCTTTCTTGATCTCCTTGGTCTTTTTGAAAAAACATAACTAGCAAATAAAAATAATCCCCCAGGATTTATACTAACTTGCAGAAATATACCATCATTCATTTGACTACTGCTTGGTTTAATTAAATATTTTCCTTTTGGTTATGTTGCTCCTTAAGGGCAAGGTGTGTTCTTCGAACGTTTCTCACTGCTAGAGACCAGAGCAAAAATTCAATAAAGGTTGGTGACTAATAGTCCTAATTCCATTCCGACCAAGGCATGTAGTAACAAAGACATTTTGCCTATGAGTCTTTGCTAGTCAGGACATGAACTGTTATACAACCTTCCTTTTCCAAACTCAAATACAAAACACAAATGCAAGTGTGCTTAATTATGTATACTAGATGGAAAATTTAAGTTGTATTCTCACTGTACTGTAAAAGCTTCCAATAAATTGCTAAAATTGATGGAAATCTGGTATCAGCATTTCTTTTTATTTGTCTAGTTTGAGTAAATCTCTCTAATCTTTGATGTAGAAGAAGAGTAAAATACTTTAAGAATAAAGATAAAGATAAGATAAATAGTATCATTTATCTTCCAGATGTTCACACTGGGGTTTTATTACCCTGGGGTTATACACGTGAAAATTTATAAGGTATAGTCCAAATTAGAGATAGAGGAATTAACCAAGTTAATAATTTGGAAAAAAAAAAATTTTTAGCAGCTTACTTTTTTCCACATATATTATTACACAGAATTTTAATATAAAGCAGATATTATTAGTACAAATCTATTTAAGTTCATATTTAGTCATAGGCAATGAACAGAAACAGTGAAGTAGTTTTTAATAAAAATCTGAAATATTATATCATGTTAGCTGTAATCTTACATGACCTTTAGCATCTATTTTATTTTTTTGATTACATAATATTCACAAAATTTATTTAGAGATAAACTTATGGAAGTCACAGAGAACTTTTCAATTAAGCTGAAATTGGCAGGAGAAACTTTGGTAAAAAGACTGGTGCCAAAATAAGGTAGCCTCACAAATTCATGTACCAGTGCTCCAACTGCAATTCAATTAAAATTACCCTGCAAGAATTACTGTGAAAACCAGTGGACCAGACAGTTTTTAAGGACCTTCTAATTTAAAAACTCACAAGGACTTTATATTGGATTCAAAGCCATGTCTCCTAAACAATTTTGCAGTAATTGTGCAAGCCCTTTTGAAAACAATACCATTTTAAGGATTTCTCATTTACTTCATTCACCCAAGCACCACCCAGCTCAATTATGTGTAATCTATATTGTTTCCTCAACAGTACCCCACATCTTTCTTGCTTATTTTTCGTCTTATAAACATGGATATAGATTTCCTAAACTTACTACTTTAAACGTATCTAACCTTTTTTTAACCATTTCTGCTGTTATCTGTACACTGTCTAGTTCCTTCTTTGTCGGCGTGGGAAAACTGTTCCCTGACTTGAGAGCTCTCTCTTCCTCTGTAAAGACAGATGTAAAGTAACTATTTAGATAACATTTTTTTTTTAATCAAATTGTTCAAATACTCAAACTGAATTTTTTTATGTCGACCTGAAATAATAATTGCTTATGTATTCAGGAAGGTTTGAGATACGTACCTGCATTGTCTTTGCAGATACTAGAAGAGTTACTATTCTCATTACTTTGGTATAGATGCTGAGTTCTAGTCTCTTGGGGTACAGATGATGTTTGAGTCATCCCTTCTTCCAAGGCTTGCTTTATCCAGCGCTACAATGGGAAAAGAACCAGGGAATTATCAATAATCATTTAAAACTACGTAGTAAAGCTATTTCAAATACATTAACCAGATCATTACATATCAACCGGTGAGAGATGCACTCCAACACACTCACTGAGTTCCACAGTCAAGTATTTTTTGTCTTGCGTTTCAGCATATTAGAATATTGCCCCATCAATTCCTTCTATGGGGCAAAATTGAGAAAATCTGGACTATACATAATGAGATCCCATCAAAAAACCAAAACCAGTAAAAAATGATTACTATTCAACTTTTCATATTGTTTAGAACGGGGTAAATTGGAAGAGATTAAGAAATCTTAGCTTTCATTTGAGAGAGAGACTTGATCATATAGGATAAAACTAGTACATGAATAAGTGCCTAAAAAGGAAGATAAAAGATCTCTCAAGAGTTGTCTACCCTGTGCTGGGGACATCTGAAGAGATAATAGAAAAGATTCACAGGAAGACTCTAGATGAGAATAAACAGCTCTTCAGTACAGGTACAAAATACTTCCCAAAGGTCTACTCTCAGATGGAATAACCTGTGAGTTTTTTCTCCCTACTAAGTACTTCGGTTAAATTAGGCCAAGAATAATGCAAATCACCAGAATAAATGAACTTCTGCAGAAATCAAAAGGGGAAAAAGTCAAAAAGAGCTCTCTAATCAGTCACATTTTTTTGTAATGAATACTAGAATCTAAAATGATGAGATACAAATTTAGGTCAGAAAGTGAGTCTGCAAAGATTAGGATAATAAGATTATTCATCCTGGGGAAGAGAGAAAATTTCTTACCTGTAATTGTGTTCTCTTAAGATACACAGTTGTAGGTTGCTGACCACTCTGTGGCTCTCCTGCCCTGACATAAGACAGATCGAATTTTGATAAACATCAATTTCTGAATCAGACCCTCCCCCAAATAGGAAGAGCAATGGTGATTATAATTTCACACCTTTAGAGAACAAGTATTACAGGTAAGTAAATATTCTCTTCACTGAAGAGAGCAAAAAGATTTACCCTCTTAGAAACTTAGGAAATAATGCGAGGAGAATTTCACCATGAAAAATTTTAGATCATGTAAATAAATGGCTTTGTGGTCTACCAAATGAAAGCAAAAATAAAACTGTAAACACGAGGCAATAAGAGTGAATAAGCATGTAAAAGAGATCTCAATAGTCAGCTGAATCGTTATCAACATTTTATGACATGACCGGATCTTGGAAAAGCCAAAACAAGACCATGAATGAACTCACTTACACAGAATACTGACATCAAGATGAACTGTCAGAACCACAGCACCTTACAACTTAGAAGAGACCTTGGAAGTCACCTTGTCCAAAGCACTCATTGTATAGATGGGGAAAATTAAGCCCAGGAGGACAAAATGAATGAAAAATCCTTTGCTACAGATACCTCAAATACAAGTTTTTCTTTTCAAAGTAGATGACAGGACTCACTTGGGGTCACTGTGCTTTCCTCCAAGAGAAGATAATTTCTTAAATTTCCAGTGTCAAGTAGATGCACCCATAAAAGAATTTAAACTCTGGATCTAATGACTACACAAAGGGAAAATAAAACCAGGACAGGAGCATTCTAAGGAGTAAGATGCTGCTATGGTTAGCTATAAGGTCAAACACAGCAAAAACGAGCAAACCCATTCCTCCTGGCCCTTCTGTATGTCTATGTAATATTTTAGAGTTGACAAAAAAAAGAACTTGAACATTTGCTTGTAACTAACAAGTTCCATGAAAACAAATTAATTTTAGATGCCCTTAGCACCTCAGTTCTAGCTACAGTTATTAGGTCAAAAGGATACTTCCTCCTTCTCCAAAACTCTATATAAGAGTCTTTTAGAAGCTCAGAGATAGGTAAGAGAAATGTTTTGACAAGTCTCATTACTAAGGGGAAGGAGCAAAGAAGTAATTTGGGTTTTGGAGTCCAAAGATCTGGACTGAAATATGGCTGTGCCTCTCACTAGCTGCCTAACTCTGGGCAATCCATCTCAGCCAAAGTTTCTGGACCTATAAATAAAGGCCAATAACCCAACTTCACAGGGTTGTCACGAAAGCTAAGTGAGAATGCGTATGAAGAAAGCTCATAGCTTATCACTAGGTGCACATATTCAGTGAGGACCTGTTCAATTGAGTATAGAGATACATAGATTATATAACCCCCTCCTGTATACACAATAAAATACCAATGCAAAGCTAGTATTTCAATTTCAGTCAGGATGGTTTTCTAAGAAATCTGGAAGATCAATCCCCCTCTACCCCACATGTATTATACCTACAAATTTGAGGCTTAGAGAAGATTTAGAGAGAACAAAGGAAGGAAGGACACTACTGAAAGGCTTACTGGCAACTCATAAAATCAATGTTTCCATTCTAAAGTAAGTGAAGACCCAATACAAGATAACCCATAATGTGCTTTTTAAGAACTATGATTCATTATAATTTAGAGACTCCAGGGACATTAAAAATGTTCTGTCAGACACACTAAGAATCTGGATGCAAGTATACAACATGCAACTTTACATAATTTTTATTTATGAGGCTTTTACATCCTTTAATCAGATAAGAAGCAGTATGCCTATCAGCAATACACACTGCTCTAACTAATCCCAAGGGTGGTTTTTCTCATCTAACATATTCTTCTCTGAGAATTTTTCAGAAAATTATAACAATTTTGTTGAATAATGCAGATCTTAGGTCCTACACTAGGACCGAAGTGTCCTTTCTAATCAATCTAAAAAATAACTCTTTTCCATCCCTACCTAGAATAAAGCAGAGTTCAATTTCTAGGTAAAAGACCCAATTTCATTAATTTTGGGCTATAAAGAGTGAAATTTTTATTCTGTAATATCATCTGTATGTTAACAGCAGATATTAAACCTGTGACTTAACCTAATTCAGATCTAAACTTAAAAAAATTTTAAAGACCAAATTTAAGTGAGATAATCTTGCTAGATAACTCAGCGTACATATCCTGAACTCTTCCTGAAAACTAATATGACATACAGAGATAAAAGTGCCTGAGCAGAGCCTGCAGAAAACAAGACTAAGGATGGCCAGGCACATCTGGAGAATAAAACATGGACATGAGTTAAATGGGATTTTTATCTGTTGCCAGTGGAGATAACAAAGATGAGCTATAGATATAAGTCCTAAATTATATGAGGTAAAAGAGTTCTAAGAAATGGATTTTCTATCAGATTTGAAATCAAATTCGTACATGTTTTTGGTTTTTACAGGATTCTGCTAGCTAGAAAATCAAGACAGGAATAGAAAGATTATAACCTGGCTTCAGAATGATTAAGGTGGCATTTCAAGAGGTTAGTCCATACTGCTTACAATTCAGACTTCATTATTAATCTGTACTAAATAACGGTCTACCCTTCTCAAAGGAGCAAAACAGGAGATCCTATTGTCTGGCTTGATAAGATGCTTCAATAGTTAACATCCTTAGAAGTCTAGTATTATGTCCAGCCAAATACAGAACAAAAAGAAAGAACTTCTCTTATATATATATGTATGTGCATGTGTTTGTGTGTGTGTATATATATACATATATACACACATATATATGTAGTCATCACCTGACTTGCTCCTCCAAACTAAAGACCATTATATGCACCTTCTCTAATTGTTCAATAGCACTCTAAAAATGTAGTTAAAATTTTGAGCTGTTACTCTCTATGAGGGACTGAGCTAAATGTAATAGGAAGATTAGTTTTGCATGCCATACCAGAATTAACTCTCTAATTATTATAGAATAAGGTTAATCATAATGCTCATCAAATGCAAACAATTTTTTTCCTTCTCAGATGATCTCTGAGATCCAAGGTAAGTGACTTGGTGTAAAAAATTTATCCCCAGAGACCCAACCCTCCTGTATCACTTAGGTAAATTTCTAGTCGTATTTTTTTCTCAAGAAAGATGTCACTGTTTTTATTCTTGACACCTGCAAGTTATTCATGTGATTGTGTTATCTACAAAGCCTCTCTTCTGGCAAAGATCTCATGGTCAAATTTCTCCTTAGGGGTTATTCTACTTGGGAATTTCCCCAAATAAACCATTAAGTGACTCAAATACTTAGATAAGATGTGCAATTAGGAAGACTTTCTTCAGTGTATGCTACCCATTCAGTGGTAGTGCCCTTCCTTGTGCACAGAACCCTGTTGCCCTCCTCCCCTCCATATCCCACACCACTTTATCTCATCTTTCATACCCCCCCACCCCCAAGAAATAATTTCTGCTCTTTGGGAAAAAGCTTTAAGTTTGGAGGAGTCAGGGAAGACCTGCCTGGAGTTGGAGACTTCATCACATCAAATAATCTATATGCAGCATCCTCATGTACGTGATGCCAGTGGAGGAGGGCAATGGCAGACACTGAGGAAGGCAGCCTGAATCCAGATCTGAGGATAAGAGAAAAGGGTGTTCCAGGGAACAGACTCTACCTCAAAGGAAGACCAAATGAAAGGGTGTCCTAAACTAGGAACATAAAAATGACATTATAGGTCTGAGGGAAGTGATCTATTCCCAAGAGACATCTTTGGAAAATATGCAGGGTTTCTGGGAATTCCGAAAGAGCATTCCAAAACAACCATCAAACACTACTGCCACTAGATCCAAAAACAATATGTAACTAGAGAGACAGTGGGGGGAGGGGGATAGAGAGAGAAAAAGAGAGAGAGAGAGAGAAAATTTTAGAGCAGGTTCTGTATTTACTAGGGAATAAACAGTCCAACTTGTTATTTGATCAAGTATCAGAAAATATGCCAATTGTAACAGGACTTTTCCTCTACTCCCACTCAAATGATAATGTAATTAAATTAATTCGGATCACAATTCAATCATTTTTTACTTACACAATAGTGCTCTAGAGTACCTGGGGCCCAATCTCACACGGTAATCACAAATGGACATATTAACCAATACCACAAGAGCACACACAGAACATCCCTCCCTACCCAGTCATCAACTGCTGTGTGCTCTCAACTCAGTACTTCAAGGGCTCTCGGAAAAGACAACAGTGAATTCTCACAAACTGAGCACCAAAAATGTAGTATACATCCCGCTTTCATCCCACTGACTCTTGGTGCATCACTATTCATGGCTAAAACTAACTCATTATAAACTCCCACGGGCAGAGAGTGGCTATCTAGAAAACATGTTAGGTATGTCACAATTAGAGGCATCCTAGGTTAAAAAAACAAAAAACAAAAAAGCCCATATAAACACAGACATACCTTTTTACAGGAGCTGAAGGTGCCGTCAGGCAGAAGGGGCCTTCGACGTCTCTCAGGGATAAAGGGTGAGCCAAAGCGAATGTAGTGTTTGGGGGTGGTGCAAATTAATGGGGAATGGATAAGACCGGGTAACATGTTCAGGGTTGTTGCCAGTACAGTTGGGTCCGTGGTGATACGTAAAGGGCACTCAACAGGGCATTCTTGCTTCTCTGCTTTGTCATTCAACCATTCTGTAACTAGATACTAAGGTAGAAAAGAGATCATTAGTTGGTGCTGTAGATGTAAAAGTCAGAGGCAGCAGTGTAGCTCACAAAGACAAACCTCCGCTAGAAACTAGGACAGAGGTAGATATATCAGCTGCAGAGAGTATGAACTGGGCATTCAGAATGCAAAAATATCCTCCTTTACCCTCTCCATGATCATTAAGGGAGCAATAATTCCAGTTATCAGTGATTTAAGCTCTGCCTAAAAGTTAAGGGAACAAAGAAAGGTAGTAGGACGGTTTCAGCTTGCTGCCTCAAAGCTTTTTATCTACAACTTTTCAATCTAATTAATACTTAGGTGATTTGCCTTTTTCTGGAGATTACAGGTCCTCTCGCCATACTAAGACAGCCCTTGCCAGACCAGACTTATGAAGATGTATTTGTGACTTACCTTTTTGGTTTTGGGGTATTTAGGTGCAGCACGGTTGACATGGGATCCAGTAACTGATACCACAGTTGGGTCAGACCCCATTAATTGCCTGTTTTCTCCTGAACTGTCTATATTTCCAGCTTCAGTAGGAGTTACAGAGCTATTATTTCCTCCTTCTTCCAAGGCAGCTTGTGCCAACTCTGCCTGTTGAGCAATGGCCTGCTTCTGACGCTTTAGTCTTTGGGCTGAACTGGTCCGGTACCGAGAAATTCGACTCTTCGGTCGGGGCCTAGAAGGCTTTGCTGGAGGTGGCTTGGGGACTGTTTTTTCTGCAGCAACATCCTGTAAGAGCAGAGTGAAATGCTTACCAGAAATTTCTTATCAGCAAACATTCTATCCAGTCTTCTATTCACTTTAAGCATTCTGAATATTTAGTATTTAGAAACACTAATCTCAAATGTAATACTTAAAAAACTTACACCATCAGCCAGAGCCTATAGGCAGATATCTATTTCTTTACTAATAAGTATTTATAAAATAGGTCAAAAGTCAGCTGAAAGTAGCTACCTATTTTAGGGTTCTTAGCAGGGAAGGTAATTCTTTCCTTTATTTCTTTCCTAAGTAAGTACTGAGGTTTTGCTTAGGCTGTGAATTCATGGTCAGGGTAAGGAAAGAAAAGATGAGTTTATCCTGAGAATCCTACGAAAGGTCAGGTATTTTTTTGCACATTTTTTGTAATTGTGCTATACAGAAAAGCCAAAAGAGATATGGAATGATTTTTACGAATTCTCCACAGTTTTATCTGGCAGAAATAGTATGAAGTTATATTCTAGTCTAAAAGTGTCTTGTCAAATTCTGTTTCCCGGAATCCCACAAATCAGCTGATGAAAATGGGTTTATTTACTGCATTATGAGGTGAAGCTGAAAATGCTGTTGTTGACTATTCCACAAGATAGATAACTGACATTTGCAAAAGCAAGGATGTCTAAGGCCTGGAGTCTTTTCATCTCTTACCCCTGCTTGGGAAGACCTCCGAGTGTTCACTCCAACACTCTGTGGGGTGCTTGGGATGGCCATGTTTGAAGCAGGGTTGCTAACTTCGGGTTCAGGGGCTTCAGTTTTTGCCTCTTCTCCCACAAGGGCCTCTGAAGTGGTGGTAGTAATCTCTACGTCAGAGCTGCTTTGTTCCAAGGGCTGATCCCGCCGCTTCTTTCTTTTCTCTAAGCTTTCAAAAGCATGCATGATGGCTTCGACCTTCCTATCTTCCCGGGTCTAGAAAGAAATAGCATTAGCATAGAAGGAAGCTTCAATAGGACATGGGGTATTTTTTCAGAAATGTTATTAATGGAAATTCATATACATTTAAAGACATTTGCCAGTAAAATGATACATATATTTTAGAGAACAGAAGTCAAAAACTAAAAGTAAAACATTTCTAAAAAGTTTTTAGAAAGTGAGTGAGAGAGAGAGAGAGAGCGAGCGCGCGCGTGCTCAAGTGGGGGAGGGCCAGAAAGAAAGAGAGAAAATCCTAAGCAGATTCTACAGTGAGCACAGAGCCCAATGACGGGCTCAATCTCTTGACCCTCAGGCCATGACCTAAGCTGAAGACAAGAGTCAGAAGCTTAACTGACCGAGCCACCCAGGCTCCCCCCAAACATTTTTTAAATGTTAGAAAGAGCTGTAGAAAAAGGCAAAGTCAAATCTAAACTTTTCAAAATGGTCAATTAATTTGCAACTTTTTAATGTAAAAGAAAAACCATCAAAACCAATTTTTCAAAAAAAAAAAAAAAAAAAAATTTTTTTTTCCTCTTCATTTTCAGAATTCAAAAGTAACAAAGTAGATCTTTCACGTCTCAGGACCAGAACTAAACATGGATGACCTCAGCAAAAGAGTAGAATTTCTGAATCCATGTGACCAAAAGTTTTATTTTTATGTCAAAACTCACACAAGTCCAGAACAAGGAGCCCAAACACATGTATTCTGTTCCAACCAGGCAGTTCTTTGGAAACTAGATTGTCAGTAAGAAACCTCTTAAGACCAGGGCACTTGGGTGGCTCAGTGGGTTAAAACCTCTGCCTTCGGCTCAGGTCATGATCCCAGGGTCCTGGGGGGTTCTCTGCTCCATGGGGAGCTGCTTCCTGCCCCCCCAACCCCCGCCTGCCTTTCTGCCTAGTTGTGATCTGTCAAATAAATAAATAAAATCTTAAAAAGGAAAGAAAAAAAAAAAAAAAAAAAAAAAAAAAAAAAAAAAAAAAAAAAAAAAAAAAAAAAAAAAAAAAAAAAAAGACCATCATTAGATAAGTCACTAGATAACTACTGTATGTGTGTGTGTGTGTGTGTGTGTGTGTGATAAAACTAAATACATAAATAATAATGAAATATCTTTTATTTTTTAAAAAAGCCCCAACTGTCTTGTGCAGGTGATGGTACAGTATCTTGTTAAAGAATGAGCAGATACAAACTCAGAAGAGAAGGGGTTCACAAGCCATAGGTAGCAGAAACCAAAAGATGTTAGAAGGTACCCACCCTTCTGCTATGAGCTGGGTTCTCCTGGTCATCCGTAACCTCTTCTTTCTCTTCTTCTGCTTTTTCTTCTGGATTGTCTATTTCCTTTAAAACAGAGGTGATATTCAGCTGTACTCAGGCTCTAAGAAAAAGCAGTCTGTTTTTTCTTGGTAGCTAAAACTCTCTAGAAACAACCTCTAATGCTTTATAGTGTTATTCATGTGAGTAAATGCAGATGATAAGCACTATTCTCTGAACTGAAACGTGGAAAGCAGTTGAGAGAATGTTCTTGACATTATTTAAAAAAAAAGAGAGAGAGAGAAAGACAATGAATAATGTCACCCCCACCTTGATATGAAGGGCATTAAATGTTATCATAGACTCCCTACATATTTAACAATATGTGGCAACCAGGATCCTCTTTATTTGCAGAGAATCAAAACCACAGCAACATTCTCTTAAGAGGGGAAGATTACCTCATGGTCACTGGACACAACTGCTTTTTCAGGAACTTGTTCTGGTTGCTGACTGTTATCCTCTTCTGGAGCCTCATTCTGCTGCTCCATCTCTAGCTCTTTCCGTCGTGCTTTCCTACGTCTTGTTTCTGCTCCGATGGTGGGTAAGCTTGGAGGAAGTGGGAGTGGTGGTTCTGCAGCATTGGGATTCCTTTTCTGTATAGGGCAATTCCGGTTCCCCTTGTGACACGCACAGTCCACTTTATAATTACTGCTCCAAAGAAACAACCGAAAGTGCCTGTGTCAGCAGCCTTGCAAAATCAGTCATACTGTCCATTCATTCTCTTGAAGTAACAGTACAGTAATTTCCTCTAGTATTATCTTTGAATAAGTTAAAGAGACACATTAGAGTCCTGTGAATATTTTTCAATATTCAGTGTTTTCCTATATAACCCTAACTCTTCCCCTACATATGGTCAGTGGAAAAGAAACCCTCACAAAGTTCAGTTCTCCTTGATACCTTTATGATACTTAGTGGGCAGTGAATCAGTAATAGGGGCTGAAACGGCTATACTTCCCCTGCATCTACCTCCACCTTCTCCTCACTTCTGAACTACTGATTCTGTACTATTCTTGATTCTTTTTCTTCTCCTACCTGGGCTGAACATCGATTTACCATATAACCTTTTTGGCCTGAGAGGACCAAGGGAGAAAAAGCATCCATTTTATAAAATCTATCACATATTTATCTGTAACTTGCCATTTCTACTTTTCTGCCTTGTCACATTCAGATAGATTTACATGGTTTGAATGGATGGGGCGAATTTTAAAATTTTCATTCTGTATGGTCCCTGGAATAGCACTGTGTACAAAACACAGGTGCTACTGCAATTTCTAGGTGTCTCATTCCTACCCTTTTTACTGTTTTTCTATAGAGCTATGAAGACAAAACACCTTTGGTTAGGAGACCGGTGAGCAATGACATACTATGTATTTGAATCTCTAGAAAAAGCTGCCCTAAGTCTGTCTTTCCCTACACAATTTATATATCAAAAATGTATTACATGAGAAAAGCTTAGGTTAAAAAAAGGAAATGACAAGGAACAAAAACAGACCAACAGAAGAGCCTAATATGTACAACAAGACCATTCATGTAGGAAAGATTTTGTAGGTCTTACCAGTTACTGTACTCATAGTCAAATGCTATGGTGACCTCAGCATCTTTGGTGATGGCAGACACCGCATAGATACACAAGTGAATCATCCCATCTGCAATCATGTGTCGCACCTGTGTGAACATGGCTTACAGTTGATGATTTACCATAAAGACCAGGAACTTTCCATAAGACAGAAAAAAACCTTTTGACAAAATAATTTCTCTCCACATAAAAGTTATGGTAGTCTGTTACGTAACTCCACCATTTCACATGAAACTATTACACATTAACTGTTTGAAAATTTATACTTCTTGAAATAAATGGAGAAACCTTGAAATGTTAGAAATTGGGGTAAGATCTCTATACCTTAAAGCTGTTTTCAGGTGCATCAGAGAATTAAAATTCCTTAGCCTGTTAAAAGCTCTGTGGATTTTCTTGCTGCATTTGATGTAGCTGCACTGATTATGCACTGAGTAATGAATTCTAGAAATGTCTAGAATCTAAATCTATAACATTATTACCTAAAATCTAAAAAAGTCCAACCACACAGCTTAGTTTGGCCTAATGACATCTTCTATCATTCAGTAATTTCTTTAATATGACCTCAATTTCTTATCCAGTCTAGCGCTTTCTCCTTAGCAAATACTAAATTTGCTTTTTCTCATTTCTTCCTTCGCTAAAGAAACCCATTCCTTGCCCCCATCCAGTGAGAATAAAAGCATCATTACTTTTTTGGGGGTCTCTTATGATAAAAGATCGTAATTATTATCTACAGACCTTAATTTAATCTGGGTGAAGTTTTCAGACTGCCTCTTCAGTAGACTTGTCCTTTGGTGGTTCCATTCAAAGAGAAGTTGCTACAGAAATCTTACCTCTGCATTTGGTGTACATGATCTTCTGATGAACCGAGCATCATTACCGAAAGTACGTGCATCCACACACATCTCTACACCATTGAATTTTGAGTAGAAGAGCACAAAGGGGTATGGTCTAAGGGATATAATTGAAATTCCTGTAATTCTCAACACAAATAAAAGGGCCACCCCATGACTTCACCTCAAATATGAAGCATATGCTGACAGAAGAGGCAGCAGTCCTTTGCAATGCCTGAACTTGAAAAACATCACGTGTTTGTCTGCTTTTGATTAAAGAATAAGCACAAAGCAAGGAATGCTTGGCTTGGAAAGGAGTCATTACCACTTTATACATTAAACAATTTGCAGATTTATTTGCACTTTTCTACAAATAGCAGACAGGTGTGAGCTTATATGAGCTCTAATATTTTCCCAAGAGCATCCTATCAACCAGGATGTTTTTTATACAGCCATACCACTCTGCCAGGCCCACTTCAGCCCTCACTGCTTTGTGAATGATGTTCTTACTTTTTGAAGAAATGCCCATTGACCTCAAATTGCTGTCGTAACATGACTTTCCCTCGATACTCTATTATAAGCGTGTCCAGAGCCAAATCTCTTGCAGCCCTCAGGATCTTCCGGTGCTTTTGAACACGAGTGACTCTTCCCAGCTGTAGCTACATAAAACCAGAGAGTTAACATTAGACAACAGCTACAGCAGCACAGTAGACACTTCAAGTATTTCCTAACTGAGGAAAAGGCACCAATATATCTTTAGGTTTTATTTGTATGCTATTTAGCTCAAAAATGAAGGTTTTTTGTTTTGTTTTGTTTTTTTTAAACTAAGAAATTTTTGAATGATCAAAGTTTCTAGGAGACAAGCTCCATCTAATAGAACAGTCACCTGGTCCCTCACAAAAGACAAATATCATAGAAAAAGATATGATTAAGATTTTAGTGGCTCTACGTGTAATGCAAGAATGATAAAGAACAAGCTTATCTATTAATCTTGAAAACTCCTACTTAAGCTGTATAAAATTTCTTATCCTATTTTACCTATTTTTAATTAATACTTTACAAATATGTATCCAGACAGTTTCCAGTCACTACAACTTGCTTTTAATTAAAGATGCTCAAGAGCTGGCTAATTTGTTATTCTAAGAGGTTCATATATTTGAAAGAAATGATAATCCCACTATATGCCCTCTTCTTGGGTTCAGAAAAGTCTCAACTAGTTATAGGGAGTCTTTCACCCTTTGATCCTTACCTGCATTTGGGAACCAATAACTGTATTATTACAGGCCAATTCAGTCTTATTAATAGTGTCTAAGATAGCAGGTTTGCCCACAAATTCCTTGCTAGAATGTAGATGTTGTTCAAGGGCGTTCTGTACATCTGCACTGTACTGATTAGTGAAAGCTTCTTCATACTGATCAGTCCATAGTCTTATCCGATTTTCCCATCCCTCAGTTGTATTCTCATCTAAATTCTGTGCTTCAGAAGGAGAATTCTGTAGAGAACAAAGGTCATGTAGGTTAGGAAAATCCATGCATAAAAATGGGGGGAAAACAGGCTGAATTTCCAGAGAAAATTTATTTTCACTTGGCAGTTGGTATGGCATAAAACAGTAATGGCTTGGGAGTCAGGGGATCTGGCTTCTAATCAAGGTTTCATTACCAATGAGATGTAAGGCCTTGCACAACTTCTTAGACAAGCTTCGTTTCCTCATTAATAAAGTGAGAAATTAATCTGGATGATAGTCCCTATCCCATCACTGTGAATTTATGACCATTTTTAAATCATAGAAGTTTTGTTCTTATCAGAAGAATGACATCAAGCTCATAAGAAAATCTTGATAAAAACAAGCAAGAGAGATACCTCAAAAGATTACAGTTTAAATTTCAATACTTACGGAGTATCTGTGTACCAGCCTAAATTGATATTTCATTACTCTCCAGAATTTCTTTTTGTGACTTATTATTTTCATTATGCAATTAATACATGTTCATTCTAAAAATACATGTGACCCAAATAAATAACCCGTGATCTCGTTTCCCAGAGACAAAGTCATCATTTTGGAGTATATCTTTCTAGCACTCTATTTCTGACAGTTTAAACAGCTGCACTCTGAGGAGGTAAGATGGGGGCAGGGGAGTGCATAAATGGAGTGTAGAAAATGCTGGGACGTACTTTGCTCTACTTCTCTAGGAAAACCACTGTCTTCTATGGTGACAATACTGAGTAAAGATTATTATATCTCAATAACATTATCCTCAACAGACAGCTTTTTATGTCTGAGATACAGAGACACAGCTTAAGTCTGACACATGTTCTCCTCCATGGTGTTAAAGACTTAAAGCATCATCAGAAAACAAAACCAACACCTACAGTGATGATGTCATAACAGGGATGACTAGAAGGAAAAGATACCACAATACCAAAGCTACTTGCAAATCCATGTCCACACTCAAGCTGCAAATACAGGCATTAAGATATACTTTCCATGAATGACACAGAAAAAATTTAAGTCTATCTTTACAACTGCTTCTTTCACTTTTGTGTCACTGTTTGTGATTGATTTTTGTCTACCATCTTTTCCCCCAAGGAACAGGGAAATGAAAGGAAAAAATTAATGCCTTTGTTTTCTAGCCTCCTCACCAGAGTCCAAAAGAATGAACAATAAACAAAGGAATCTAAGAAACATCTGAGGCCAACACACTAAGAACACAGTATCACCTGCTTGAGGTATCAGGAGCAGCTAAGCAAAAGAAAAGTTCAAAACCTGAGATGTAAGGGTGCTTATCAGACTGGGGACTAGGGGAGCCCAAACAGTATTCCCAGGTTTAAGCATTCAGTAGTGATCACTAAACCAATGACTTATAACACTTAACGTATACTGGAAGCCACTGTCACATTACTAGCTGTTGTTCACTAATACAACTCTGACTACTCTGCTTTCCCATTCTTCTGGGTACTCGAGACCCTAACTTCGTGTGTTTAGAGCATGGTTCTCAAGCAGAGATTTCTGTCCCCAGAAGACATTTGGTAGTATCTGAAGTCATATTTGATTACCACACCTGGGTGTATGTGTTACCGGCATTTAGTGGTTAAGAGTAGTCTCCAGTAGACAAGATTTTGATTTTGGGATTAGAAATCTAAATGATAAATACTTCCCATCCTTATGGCTCCCAACCAAATCTTTGGCAGTGTTCTTACTAATAATGAATTGAGTACAAATTTGTAACCCAACTTAGAATTCTGATATGAGAATCAAAATAAACCGACTATTTTTTTATTATTTAAATTTTAAGATGCCTGTGGGACTGTCAACATCTTGAAAATGCAAGCAGTATTTACATGTAGAGAGGTTTATAAATAGTTTTCAGGGGCAGCCAGTCAATAGCTTTCAAAAAGGTTTTGAACACTTGGAGGCAAGTTACAACAGTTAGCTGATAAAAGAGAAAAGGCCTTAACAGCTATGGTCAGGGCTATGTCTGCCCCATAAGTCTATTTAAGATCCCCTCTAAGCAAATGAGACAAAAATAAAGGGGGTAGTTAAGGCAATTGTGATCTCTTACAGGAGACAAATCTAGCACAAAAAAAAAAAAAAAAAAAAAAAAAAAAAAGGCTGTGTTACAAGACATCCCAGGACTCTGATGCTCTTAGGCTCTGAGTCCTCTCCCATTGCTTTTACAGATATGTACAAGTCTGTTTTATAGGTATATGCTAGGTGAGGCCTTCAAATTTTAGATAAAGGGGGGCACCTGGGTGGCTCAGTGGGTTAAAGCCTCTGCCTTCGGCTCAGGTCATGATCCCAGGGTCCTGGGATCGAGCCCTGCATCAGGCTCCCTGCAGGGAGCCTGCTTCCCCCTCTCTCTCTGTCTGCCTCTCTGCCTACTTGTAATCTCCGTCTGTCAAATAAATAAAATCTTAAAAAAAAAAAATTTTTAGATAAAGGGTCACCTATGATCTCTGTTAACATCAGATATATTAGTGTTCCATACATACTTATGTATACTAACCTCAATAAAGCTTTTCCTTACTAAGATTTTAATGTTTATCCATATAACTGTCAACAGCAAAGATCCTGCTTTTTATTATTTACACATTTAGGGATAGGAATTCTTATAGAATTAAATTAGATCTTAATTCTAAGTAAATGTTTTGAAGCCAACTGGGAGCTATGCTGTCCTCCTACATATACACAGGTAAAGGAAGATACCAGACAGTAAAATCAAATCTCCTTTGGGAAAACTGTTCTTTATCACCCAGTACTTAAAAGTCCTTTTAAACCATTGCACGTAATTTCTCAATTCTCCAACCACCACCCGGTATCACCATATAAGCTCTTTTATTTGGTAACTGAAGAAAAAGAAACACACCAGCATCATTTGAATTTTCTATACCAAATAGATATGCCAGGAAAAATACAGTTCAAAACGAAGTAATTCCAGTAAGAGTAATTCCTATCGATACTACTACTTTCCTAACTGATGAAATTTACCCTCCCAACTGGTTATTAAAGCCCATGTGGTGCTGGGGGGGGTGCAAAAGAGATCCTGTATCACTAGAAAAACCTCAGTCCTGAGGTGGAGGCCAATTAGAAGGACAGAAAACATCAGCCCCATTTTGTTTGGTAAATGTCACTTACCCCCTTTCACCGTCCCCTCCCCCCAGAAAAGCGGCTAATGAAAAACCAGTAAATGAAGGCTGATATCAGAAAGGGAAAATATTTCAGAAAATGGCCAAGAAAACCTACTTTGGAGAAAGGCTCTACGAAAACTGAATGGCAACAATTACAAACTAACAAAAAAGCAGAGTCCAAGATTCCCAGACCATCAATGTCAGGAAAGAAGCTGACCAAAATGCAAGATCACAGTGAAGTAAAACACAGCATCAGGGAAGAATACCCCTTACCTTCATCCGCAAGGACTTCCGGGATCCCTCTCGAAATGCCTATCCCAAAGAGGAAAACAAGTAGAACAAAACAAAACTTGGTACCAAGAATGACAGTTATACCTATCTGAGACTAAAACTAAGGCAAGAACTAGTGTTTTAGTCTGTCCCCTTTCCCTAGGTAACAAATACAATGGAATCCCCCACACTATTATCAAGAACAGGGGTAGCTCAAGGCCAGTGAACTTTGAGGCTAACTCTCTTTCCGTGGTGAATCTAAGTAATTAACAGGGAAGAGCATGCATCACTTAAATCCTATATGCACCCCTGACACTAAAAGAAAAAGTAAATAAAAACATTTTGTAAGGTTGCAGAATTACCAGTTTTGAAATTAAGAAGAAAACAAAGACCAATCCCCTTAACAAGGGGTGGACAAGTCACCTAGGAGCAACAAAGTTGCCATGATGGGGAAGAAAGAACACAAAATAGAAGAGGTTTCTCCTGGAGACTTTTTAGTTGAGAATACAGGAAAGTGACCACAACACTGAGGAAGCCCAGATCATTTAAGAGATGTTTCCTAACTTTTTTGAAACAAGGAAAAAACAATCAACCCAATGACATGAGGTGGGCAGGACAAGAATTTCAGACTATGCCTCGGGACTGAGGAGGTGGGGAGATAATGAAGGATAGTGGAAGCCTAGACTGGAGGCTGCACCACATACAGGCTTGGCCAGATGGGGCTGGGATTTCATACCTGGGATGGGGTTTGGAGTAGAAGAAACTTTGTGCCAGTTGTGAAGGTATGGAGTGGCAGAAGAGAGGTTGTTCTACATGTTCACAACATAGATTAGCCGATTTTTGCAAGCAGAGCAAAAGTGGCCCTTCAAACATCTGGATCAAACACTTCTTAAAAGAATTTTGGCACCTTTTTGGTCCAAAATTTGGGCTATTTCAGACATATTTCTATTTAAGATACTTTTACCCTCTATACCTTGATTTTCTTCGTCTTTGCTGCTGTACGACCCTTTTCTGGACTCTTCTTCCGCTTCTTGGGTTTGGTTCTTCTAACAGTTAAGGTGATACTTGTAGGTGTGTGCTGTGTTGCTGTGTACAACACAGTGGAAGGAGAAAGCTCCTCATCCCAGCTTTCTGTTGCACTGCTATCCCCACCTGAAAAAAAGTTATTTCATAGTTCACATGTGCAAATAGTGTCCAAGTGCATTAAAAGCAGCTTATTACTTTATCTTTATTCTTTTTCCATATTCAGGAAGTCATAACTTCCATTAACTCTGTCATGTGTAGAACATAAATACCCACCTTTCTTAGGAAAACAAGGTTCTTTCTGTATCACTGGCATCAAGCAGAGAAATTCTGTTCGATATCGATATATTTTCCCCCCTTGTACTAAGTCCCCAAGCTCCATCATCTCAATGTGTTAACGCAGAAAAAGGATCTGTCTTATTTGGTATGTGTGCTCACAAGGAATATTTTGATTGTTCTGGGGCTAAAATGTTGTTTCTGGAGACATTAATTCACAACAAAACAATTACACAGAAGCTGTAAGAGGACTGCTTTCTCTTTCCATGAAAAGCTGGGACCACGGGGACTTACAGGAGTTCTGGAGATGATTGTTTAAATCACAAAATATTTATCTGTCAAAACATGGGTCCAACCCATTTTTGGCTCACCTGATATGTTGTCCTGCTTCCGCCGATGAAGTCTAATAACCTTCCCCCTGCTCATTCCCCTAAAGAGGGAAAATAAACTTAAAGTAGTCCTTCCAACAGCATGCAGCACATTGTTGCACACATGGGAGAAGTGTCTCTGCATATACTACCCCCTTCCTCCCACCTACCAAATGTTTCCAGGACATTAAATTTCATATCAAATTCAATAGCTTTAACATCAATCTCTCATTCCTTGTTGTCAGCAATTCTCACCTAGTGCAGAGAATTCGAGCCAAGGAGCACTAAGGAATCATCTACATTAACAAACACAAGAAAGAATACTTTGAGCTTTTCCCTACTAACAAGAAACCCTAATCCCAGCAACCCAGGCTTAAACTGAGATGGAACATGATCTTACCTGCACTTGTCACAGTTGAGAAGGAAGCCATCCTGAGAAAGACCACAAGGACACCAGGTAGGAACAGTCTCTCCTTCAGAGTTCGGGCTGTCTCCACAGCGTTCCTCTACGGGCGACGGCAGGCCATTCAGGTCAGAACGAGGGATGATCGTCTGGACAGGGGGAGAAGCAGGAGGTGTCGGAGGAGGAGGGGCTCCGTAATTATGATCCTGAAAATAAGATTTTTTAAATCAACAGTGTCCAAACACTGGCCCCTCTCTCCCCTAAAGTATGGTACATATGGAAAGAAAGAAGAAAGTAGTACCCTTTGTTTTTTGGCTTCAACCAGGAAAGTGATAAAACAAAATGCCAAGGTCAACTGGGACATAAAAACAAGAACAATGATGCAGGGCTAGACGTCCGCTGGAGGCAGGGAAGTGCAAAAGGGGCAACTTCGTCATGCTGCATATAAACATTTCAAGAAAGTCACAATGTATAAGAATGGATTACACTCCAGGAAGATCACTGCTCTGGAGAGAAACAAATGCATACTCACAGCATAAGGCAGTCCTCGACACCCATGCCTCTGAGTGGTCCCATAATTATGAGTGGAATACACGCTCTTCTCATTAACTGCTGGACTAGCCTCCACAGATTCAGGGCTGCACAAAGGCGAAAAGCAACGCATGATAGCATAACACCTAATCTTCCCTTAAACTAAGACTTTTAACTTCCCATGCTAACCCCTCCTCTTTCCACAACCACCAGCCACTAGAATAAGAGAAGGAACTCAGTGAAACAATCTGATTAACATAACTAAGCCTATAAATAACAGGAGTGTTATTAAATGTGAATTTGTGTGTAACATGAAGCCAGTACAGGCAGATGTCTCAAGGCAGGCACCTGGAATACAAGGTGTCCCTAATGACAAACACAAACGTACCAGCTGAGCAGGGAGTTTCCCCTAGAGAAGCCACTCTGGGCTGGTTTAGACTCAGAACTATTCTTCTTAATTGGATCTCTTAATACTTCCATGAAACCTCACATGACATTTGCAGTGAGTGAGATGATGAAAGTGCCTTCTGCACTGCCCCAGGGACCAGGCCCTCTTCCATTCACTACCAAGACAGGATACCCTGAAGAAAGTACAGGTAAAAACAACGGCATCTTATATTTATCATACCTCTCATCTTGATGAACCCCCAAAAACCTTTGAAATATTAGAGTAATAATTTCTCATCCACCAATGACATGCAAGCATATCAAGGACACAATTACTTAACAGCTGCATGGTAATACCACAGAACTTCAAAATATTCAAAACTGTAATCAGAGGTTATTGTTTATTGACAAATAATAAGAGGAGTTGTGGCTACCATTCTGAATCGCCCATTATTTTCTAGGTGCTTTTATATACATTAACTCATTTACTCTGCAACTAGTAAACATGGTAAATAGCACCCCATTTTTACAGAAGGAGAAGTTGAGGTGGTGAGATTATGTGACATCACCAAGGTCACACTGATAGAGCCAGAATTTGAAACAATGTCTAATTCCAAATCCTGTGCTCTTTCCACTGTGCCCGTCTGGTTTGGAAAACCAGGTTAACATTCTATCTTTAAAGAAAATGATATGAAAATTTAAGTAGCCAGGCTTGTTGACAAGCCTGGTGTGATATCTTTTTACCCTCACTGAATGGAAAGCAAACTGTTCAAGCATAATTTAATATAAAAACATTATAAATGTGTTCAAATTTAGAAATTTAATTGTAAGCCTTTACATGATAATAAAAAGGCATAGATAACAAAGGACAAAACACAAGTTTTGGGGAAAATAAGAACTCTTTACTCTGATACTTGTTACTTGATTCAAGATTTTGGGAATTTTGTAAGATTATTAAGGAATGCAATTATTAAGGAATGAACTCAGTAATGGATTATCTGTCATTTAAATTAACTAGAACAGATTCACAAATTAGAAACTCCAAGGACACACATAACTCAGCCTTAGAGATCAAAGGGTCTTTTAGGGAATCAAATAATGCGTGGTTTGTTTTAAGGAACATACGTTTTTCCTGCTTTCAAGTATACAATACACATTATTCGGCAGGAATAAACTGTGCAGTTCAATGTGGTGCAATGTCAGCTGAGAAGTGAGGGATAAAAGAAAATTCTGAGGTATATCCAACTCACCCAGTTATATGCTCCAAAACTGTGAGAAGGGATCTTATTAATAACAGCAAAGGTAATTTCTAGGTGAAGAAGAACTTTAGACATAGGAAAGGATTCTGTTAGTGAAGTGCATGCATTTTATTCTTTAAGAGTGTCTGCAAAATGGGAACTGGGGTGGGGGTACATCAAGAATGCAGGTCAGTATTCTTGAGAAAAGATGATCTGACATGGCTCACTGAGAGGCAATCAGCTCTGAGTATTAGGAAACAGGTGGGGTTTCCTAAATGAAACTGAAGGGAAACAAGCATTAATAAAATGAAGGCAGAATTTAGTTTCTATGATGGACAGTTAAGAGAAAGTAATAACTTTCAACACTGTTAATTCAGTAAATAAGTATTCCAAAAAAGCTGTACATATTTTATATAAGAGATTTTGTACCACTGAACACATGGGGTGAAATATGGCAGCTGTTTATTAGAAATGGAATTTTTCTGGACGGGAAAAAGGAAAGTGGCATGAAATAAAAGATGGCCATGGAGATGGAGCTATGTTGGTTGTATCTTACCCATCTCCAAACTGGGTAAATATGAACATATGCACTTCATGTGCAAGTCTAGGGAATAAAAATAAAATGTGTTTTGTGGAGGTTAAAAGGCCATCCCACTGGACAATACTTTCTAGTAAAGCACAGCGCTTAATATATAGCTATGCGTGCTGAGTATTAAAATTTAACCTCATGTCTTTTGAAAAGGAAACTGCAATTTTCATGCTGGCTATCAATTAAATAGTTACACGTTGATCAATAACTATACAATTTCCTAGAATAGTTCTTAACATATGTATCAGCTCTTATCTATATTTCAAAATATGGATTAAAAATCTGGACTGTTAGGATTACATTTCCTTATTAGCCAACCCTTTTATGCAAATGTAATTATAGCCTATGTCTGAACTACTATGACAGCTGGGCACATACATGGAAGCCATGATACCGACAGATATTGCATCAATTGTGTTTTAAATACAACATGCAACCCGCTGCTATAATGCTACCTCTTAGAAAATGTCTAAAAATCATTTATGGGAGAACTGTAAATTCAGAAAAATCCTTGCTTTTATTATCTAGAGGTTCTCCTACAAATACATAAAAAATGCATAATGCCTACTCTTATTATCAGATTTAAAATCCCATGAGATACGGTCTAGGTCTTTTACTCAGTTTAGTAAGATGCCTTTCATACAAGTTTAATTTTAGAGTGCCCAGAACAGTGGAATATGCATGACAGTGGAATATCCATGGTGAAACATTAAAACATCATCTAAAATGCAACAGAATGGTACATAAGCTAATTGCTGACATTCTCTTGCTTTGTGGAAATACTAAATGACTAACTGTGTAACAACAGTATCAGAAATCTGTCCAGAAATTACAGATGAAAACGTTTCAGGAAATAGAAACATCAGAGTCAAGTTTTTAGGCCAAAAGTCTGCAAATACTTCTGGACTCCCTAGCAGCATTTATGGGTGGTCATCTCTGCACTCTGGGAAAAACACCAGTTTTAAGAACAACTGCTTTAGATTTTTTTCTCTACTAGTCCCAAAGTCATTGCTTTAATCTCTCTGTTGAAATTTTCACAAATGTTAATGCTGTCTACCTGTGTAGTTTTTTAGACAATTTATGTAAGAGGCAGTTGCTGACTTTATAAAAAATCTGTTAACACTATAGAATTATAGTTCTTAATGCAGGAAGATTTTTTTAAGTATCTGGGAAACAGTTACAAACTTGAAAGTCTCAGCTGCCAGCATAACTGAATCTCCCAGGCATGCAAAAAAATAAAAACAAAACAAAACAGGAAAAAAAGCCCTGGAAGGAATACAATTCCACCCTTCCCATCCCCCACCCTCCATCTTCCTTTTTACATGGGAATAAGGCCAAAAACTTTCAGTTCTTGACTACCCAAGAATATAGTATACTGCTTCTTGGAGTAGCTCCATTTTAAGTCTTCCTCTTTAAGGAAGACAACAGACAGTTAAGTAATCCTAGGCGCTTTGTAAAGAAAATATACATGCTCTTTACTATATTCTCAGTTTTAAGGAAGAAAACCACTATTAATCAGGGATGCAGTTGAACCCAGAGCTCTGGTACAGTTGCTTTGCTTTGCTGAAGGGGGAAGAATCCCCAGGGACTATGAAAATGGCAAGAGAAACAGGGGAATTAGAGCAACACCCACCTCACTCAAGAAGTGGCTGTGGGATCAAGAGTCTGAACTGGACCTGAACATATTCAAAACACCAGGATTTTTCCAGCCCAGACCCTAATCCCTGGTACTGCCTGGAATAGACTTGGCTTCTGGGGGTGTGCTGCCCCCTAGGCCCCTTGGGTCTCTTTCGCTGGACTTTCACATCCTGGTGTAGTGCCACTTCGTCTTGAAAGGTAGGGGGCTTCCACTTCCTTTCTGTAAGCAAGGAAGATTGGGTACAAGGGAGGTAAAAGGACAAAAGGGGGAATCTGTGAGCAGGGGGAATCTTGGACAACTTAAAAGAGAAGGGATACAAAAGGCTAAAATTTTTTAAACTGTGAATAATATATAAAGTTTTATAATGAAGGCCTACCTTCATTGCCATTTGGTATTTAAATTCTTCAAGAATTGAGAGTCTATTTTAGGGATTGGGCTTTTCGACAAACTCTGAATTCCTAAAGCTGCTCTTAGCTGAAAAAAAAGTTTGGTACCACTGATTTTGAAGGTCCTCTTTCTAGGCAATGAATATTATATAAAAACAGATGACACTACTTTCAATGTTTTCTACCCCAAATAGGAAAAGTTCTAAGTAACCTGCCCACATAAAGTTTTAGCCCCTTTACTCTAGAACAGTGAGAAGTACATAGGAAGAGGCCTTCAAGGAAAATCAGTTGGGGAGAACTCCTCATCTCCCTCCTCAGACTAATCATTAACTCTACAGAAGCACGTAGTGACACCTACTTTATTTCAATCTTCCCCACCCATCAAAACAAATGAAAACGTAATCACTACTGTGCAAATTTAATTCAATTATATTATTTACTAAGAACCCCCCTCCCCCGTTCTTTTCCTCCCCTTTCTAACTCTTTTTTTCCCCTCCAACTTCTACGGGCAAAAAGGGAAAGGCCTAATGTCATTTATGGTGGGTTAGACTCGGGTTTAGAAAATACTGCGTACTTATTATTAGATGCCCACAAGAAAGTTATCTCCACACAAACTGGTAACGCACCTACTACCCAGAAAGTAGCACTTACTCTGATCCAGCAGCCATATCTGAGTAGGATGTATCTGGTGTGGTGACTCCCAGAGGGATTGCAATGCTCATGACGTCCAATACAGCAGAGAGTGGAAATCACCGGGTCCAATTAATGGAGACTGGCCACTCTGAGAGTGGGGGCGAGCTGCACAGTCTTAACCAACATGTTATTGACATGAGGAATCCTGCCACAGAAAAGGAAAATATCTAATAACCAGATAGTTCTTTACATTTAACCTAAATGATACTGAATATTTTCCCATTTTTATTTATAAAAAAGGATTTATATATTTGAGAGAGCGAGAGAATGCACCAGTACTAGTGGGAGAGGGGCAGAGGGAGATGGGGAGAGTGAAACCTAAGTAGACTCCTGCTGAGCACAGAGCCCAATATGGAACTCAATCTTATGACCCGAGATCACAACCTGAGCCAAAACCAAGAGTCTGATGCTCAACCAAGTGAGGCACCCAGGTGCCCCTATTTTTCCATTTTTTAAAAAAAGATTTTATTTATTTATTTGACAGACAGAGATCATAAGTAGGCAGAGAGGCAGGCAGAGAGAGAGGGGTAGCAGGCTCCCCGCTGAGCAGAGAGCCCGATGTAGGGCTCGATCCCAGGACCCTGGGATCATGACCTGAGCCGAAAGCAGAGGCTTTAACCCACTGAGCTACCCAGGCGCCCCTATTTTTCCATTTTTAAAGTAAGTCTTTTAAGGGATAAATATAAAGAACTACAGCAAAGGATCTACACATTGACCTATTTTATTGCATACATTAATATTCTACAAAATGAGGTAGCAAAAATTATGCTTATTTTCATTTCATTTCAATTCAATCCACTGCTAAGTATAAATAAAAACATAAACTGTAAAGAGTAGTTTCATAATAAAAGTTAGAAAATCTTCTATGGAAAAGCAGTGAGATACCTTCAGTGACTGACCATAACCAGTGGAATCTGGGAAGAAAAAGACTCACAAACTACTAAAGTATAAAAGTTTAAAGTACATTAAGAGAGCGAGACACTTGGCTCACTCATTAGAGCATGTGACTCCTAGATCTCAAGAGTGTAAGGTCAAGCCCCAAGTTGGGTCTAGAGATTACTTAAAAAATAAAATCTCTGAAGGGTGCCTGAGTGGCTCAGGTCATGATCTCAGTATGGTGAGATCAACCCCTGCCATCAGGCTCCACACTCAGTGTGGAGGCTGCTTAAGATTCTCTCTCTCCCTCTTCCCCAACCACCCCTTCCTCTCTCTCTCTCTGAATAAAGGGGGAAAAAAAAGGTATATTAAGAGATTTGAAGGTATGGTGCAAAGCAGAAAAAAGTATACTCTATACAATTTTACATTACTGGTTTTGGATTAAACTACTTAAAGAATGAAACCAGGGACGCCTGGGTGGCTCAGTTGGTTGAGCAGCTGCCTTCGGCTCAGGTCATGATCCCAGCGTCCTGGGATCGAGTCCCACATCGGGCTCCTTGCTTGACAGGGAGCCTGCTTCTCCCTCTGCCTCTGCCTGCCACTCTGTCTGCCTGTGCTCGCTAGCTCTCTCTCCCTCTCTCTCTCTGACAAATAAATAAATTAAAAACAAAAAACAAAAAACAAAAAACAAAAACCAGATGGGGCACCTGGGTGACTCAGTGGGTTAAAGCCTCTGCCTTTGGCTCAGGTCATGATCCCGGGTTCTTGGGATCGAGCCCCGATCAGGCTCTCTGCTCAGCAGGGAACCTGCTTCTCCCTCTCTCTCTGCCTACCTCTCTGCCTACTTGTGATCTCTCTCTATCAAATAAAGACAAAAAAATCTTAAAAAAAAAAAAAAAAAAAGAATGAAACCAGAAATATTTTCTGTGGGAGGGAAGAAAGTGTGAATGGTAAAGACCCAAGTTAATAAAGAATTTTGCAAAAAGACTACAAAGAGTCATGACTGATTTGCTGATTCATCTTAAGACAAAATACTTATTTTACTCAATTTTACAAATAATTACTCCATTACTTATATTAGAGAAATTTAATGAAATGAGAAGTATGTGATACTAAGCTGACTAACCCAGAGAATTAGTGCAAATTTTAAATGACAGACCATATAAGATGCCTAAATTTTATTTTGATACATAACGCAAATTAATGTCAATAAGAAAACCAATTATGAACAGTGAATCAGGCCAAGATTTTTAAAAATACATAAAGATAATATTACTCTATTTGTGTTATTTTAGAATACTAGAAACAGCTATAAATTAGGCAGTCCTCTCTGGCACCTACACTTTGAAAGAACTGGATCTCATTAAGATCTAGGACTCTCCAAACCTGGGTGAAGGCAAGACACCAGTTGCTACAACTGGAGGTGACATAGTGCTAGACTTGGGACTGAAATGAAAAAGGGAAAATTTCCTATTGTTTCTTCACAGCTTACAAAAGAGAACTGACTAATAAAACTCTTTGGGCCCATCTAACACATAATATATTTCCTTTCTCTAACAATATATACAAACAAATTTAGGCAGTATACCCTCCAAGCCTCTAGGAGATTGAAATAAAATCTACAAATAATAAAAGAGAATACTTATCAAACATGCTTGAAAAACAGTTAAATATTGGGGATTGTTGGTTACAACTATTCCTCTAATTTTAGTATCACTCTATAACTTGAACAAAAAAGAAGAAACAAAAACCAAAAATCCCAGAAGATGCCTGGCTTGATAATCAGAAGAGTCTGATAATAATCATACTTCCCCATAATTCCCCTTAATATAGGAATTTCAATTACATGTTACATTTTCAGTAAAGGATAAAAAAAGTTATTCAACACCATTAAAAAAGCCTTTGTCGTAGCCATGACTAGTCTATGTCCATTAAAAAAAAGTAGGCTTCTAGAAGACAACTTACAAACTTAAACTGATAGTTATTTTTCTGACAGTAATTTTTAAAAGATATTCTAAAATGAAAAAATGGGGGAAATTATTACAGATAGACTTTCCTTAATGAGTGAATAAATGATTAACACATTCCTTACTGAAATCTCAACCTAGCTAATTTGGAGACTTGATAAATATAAGAAACATTAACTACTTTAGCTATGAATTTCTCTTTCATGAATTCCTTCATCTTCCTTTTGTCTAGTTTTACAAGACTCTTCCTCTCTTCTGATGAGGACAATTACTATAGAGTAACATGGCCATCTTCTATATAATGCTTTCATATTAGGGGATGGGCATTAAGAAGGGCACTTGATGTGATGAGCACTGGGTGTTATAAGCAACTGAAAAAAATCACTAAATTCTACTTCTGAAGCTAGTACTATTCTATCTGTGAACTAACTTGAATTTAAATAAAGTCTTGAATATAAATAAATACATAAATAAAGCTTTCAAATTATTAGGCTTAACACAAAAAATGTTAACAAAATCAAACTTCTTACATAACCCTGAGAATCATTCCTTCCCTAAATAACACTCTATAAAATGTAGCTATTAAGTATTAACTGAAGACTTAAGAGATCAATATGCAATATTTTATTACAATTACTCTAGTTTTATAAGCCAAGAAAACAGACTCTTAATATAGTTTACCAAGGTTAGTAGTACAGAATTAGTTAACTTATCGCACAGTTTGGAGAGGTGTCCTAGAGTGAGAAGTTAACTTTGTCTATAGGTAGAACAATTTCAAGATATCTTTTACTTGTTAAATTTTCTCTTTCTACCATAATATAAACTCTATAAGGACAGGATTTTTGTGTTTTATCCTCTGCTGTATTTCCAATGTTCAGACCGAAAATGTCTGAGACCGTGTGCTGAATGTATTATGATCACCATTATCTCAACATATGATTTTAGCACTCATTACAATATAAAAATTAAAACAAATGTAAAGGATTTATTTGACTCAGTCACCTTTTTATAGACCTCCAAATATGAAGTCCCCCAAAATTATCTGCCAGTACCTCTGAAGACCTAGAAAAAGTTGAGACACAGATTAGTACAGAAAGAAATAATAACAATGGATACAAAGAACAGAATTATTCAGAAATTTTCTTTTTGGGGGGAGAGGAAGAGTGAGCAAACACGCATGTACATGAGTCGGGGTAGAGAGGGTGGGGGGGGCAGAAGGAGAAAGACAATCTTAAACAGGCTCCATGCTCAACATAGAGCCCAATGCAATGTGGGGCTCGATCTCACAACCCTGAGATCATGACCTCAATCTAAATCATGAGTCGGATGCTTAATGTCACCCAGGCACTCTGAATTATACAGAATATTTTACACAGTAATTTATTTCATTTCTACACATTGCCTTGTTAACCATCCTATGTTCATTTATTTCTGTCCTTAAAGCCATGATATCCTATTTTCCTATAAAGCCAGAACCTAAATAAAGAATGGAAAAGGAAATTATCTTTATTAGACTTAAGAAGTGGAAAATATTATGTCACTGGGTAATACTCTTTTCTTCAAATGAGAAGTCTCTCCCATTTCCCAAAGGACTTTTTTTTTTTAAGATTTTATTTATTCATTTGACAGACAGAGATCACAAGTGGGCAGAGAGGCAGGCAGAGAGAGAGGAGGAGGCAGGCTCCTTGCTGAGTAGAGAGCCCCATGCGATGCGATGCAAGCTCGATCCCAGGACCCTGGGATCATGACCTGAACCGAAGGCAGTGGCTTTAACCCACTGAGCCACCCAGGTACCCCCCCAACCACCAAAGGACTTCTTATCTCTCCTAGGAGGTACTTCTCCAATGACCCACTCCCAAATGCAGAGGCTTTTCTTTAACCAAATATCAAGTTTACTCTCTAGTCAGAAAAGGACCTACCATCACCAATTAAAGTATAAATTCATATTACTTCTCTCCCCCACCTTCATCCCATTTATCATCTTGTCCACTTTAAAAAAAAAAAAAAAGACAAATGGTAGTCAATTCTATGTGTGGTCAACTGTATAATGGACTATGTGGAAAAACAGAGCTTTAATTAACTTTCTACCCTCCAAAAAGTAAAGGAAAATAGGTGACTTTGGGGGGGAGCAAATTTAACATTAGCCAGAAGAGGGAATTTTATTAACTAAATGTTAATATATCATGTATGTGAAAAGAGTTGTTTTTGGGATTCTAGCTACCAAGCAATAGAGAGGAAACATACTTTTATATGTTGATATTTTGTGGATTTCTAAATTTATAAAAAATTGGAAAACAAACTATTTTTTAAAAAGATTTTACTTATTTGAGAATATGAGCAGATGGAGGGGCAGAGGGAGAAGCAGACTCCTGAGCAGGGAGTCTGACGCGGGGTTCAATCCCAGGACCCTGAGACCATAACTTGAGCTGAAGTCAGACACTTGACCAATTGAGCCACCAAGGCACCCCTAAACTATTCTTTAGAAATATTTTTAGGGGCACCTGGGTGGCTCAGTGGTTGGGTGTCTGCCTTTGGCTCAGGTCATGGTCCCAGGGTCCTGGGATTGCCCAGGAGAGCCCCGCATCTGACTCTCCGCTCAGCAAGGAGCCTGCTTCTCTCTCTGCATTCTCCTAGCTTGTGCTCTCTCTCTCTCAAATAAATAAAGATCTTAAAAAGAAAAAATTAAAAAAATTTTTTAAAGAATTATCATAAAATTATCAGAATTATCATAAAAATAAAAGGTATGAAGGCAACAATAAAAGAAAGGGGAAAAAAAAAAACAAAACAAGGAAGAAGTAGACTCTCCTAGCAACAACAAGTAAGAAGGAAGGTAAGAAATGACAGGAGGGGGGCACCTGGGTGGCTCAGTGGGTTAAGCCTCTGCCTTCGGCTCAGGTCATGATCCCAGGGTCCTGGGATCAAGCCCCGCATCGGGCTCTGTGCTCCACAGGGAGCCTGCTTCCCCCCCCAACCCCCGCCTGCCTCTCTTCCTACTTGTGATCTCCGTCTGTCAAATAAATAAAATCTTTAAAAAAAAAATAAAAAGAAATGACAGGAGGAAAAAGAGAAATATATGAATGTTCAATAGGGGAAAAATGAATACATAAGAATTTCAATTTCGTATCAATTCAAATTCATATCAATTTGTTTTTCCAGAACAATTCATCAGAATCCACAGAATACTAGTAAGTTCTTGGATTCAGAAGCAAAAGCAGTCTCCCAGGGACGCCTGGGTGGCTCAGTTGGTTGAGCAGCTGCCTTCGGCTCAGGTCATGATCCCAGCGTCCTGGGATCGAGTCCCACATCGGGCTCCTTGCTCGGCGGGGAGCCTGCTTCTCCCTCTGCCTCTGCCTGCCACTCTGTCTGCCTGTGCTCGCTCTCTCTCTGACAAATAAATAAATTAAAAAAAAAAAAAAAAAGCAGTCTCCCAACACTGAGTACTATTTTGAGAAGTCACCATTTACACACACATATAGTTTCTGGAGAAAAGGCTATTAAACAGAACATGAAAAAATGTTTTATAATTACGCATCTTTTTACTTGGGTTCAGAAATGGTCAATAGTCTCTGTATGTGTCATTCTGACAGTCTCTTCTCTATATGAGTTGCTGAAAGCACAAGACCCGTGTGACCTATTTGGTCACTCTCAGAGCAGACACACAAAAGGTGTTTTAAGAACAATTCCAACAGAGATTTCAGAAAAAGAAATTGCATCAGCCAGGTGAGCCGGAAGCAGCTGGGAGACAAGAGTCCAATAAACAGCCAATCCAATGAAAGAAATTCAGAACAAGTCTGCTTCAGTAATCCTGTGAAGAGGACTGGCAGGAAGAGGAGTGCCGCTTTAGAAAGAGAACAGGCCTCATATGCTTCAGACAGTCTTTGTACTGAGGCTGTGGACCTTGGCCATTCTCCCAGAAATGATGCAATCCTGATGAACAAGATCTGCTGCCAGAGAAACAATTGTTAACAGCCTATGCAGACAGCAACTCAGCCAAGGAGCAATCTCTGATCAGCTCTCTTAAAAAACCCCTAGAAAGCCAAATCTCTTCAATTTTGGCTTCTGACAAAAACATGTAAGTGAATACACATTTAAATATATAAGAACAAGCCGTCTTCCCAAAATGTCCCTTTGCTTTTAATTGGTTTTTCAATATATCAATCATCCATAACTAAATTTGAAATAAAACACTGAGAACATTTCTACTTTTATGAATATAGTCCTCCAAGCATATTAACAATAAGGTATTAAAAACAAGTTATTAACAAGGTTGAAATTTTACACTTATTTTCCTCACTCTCATTAGTAAACGTTTTGAAAAGTAGTAGTGGCTTCCCTATGTATGAAAGACAATCTGGAATCTAGGACCCAATTATGAGATTTGAAAGTAAGGACAAACATGCACATTAACTAATTCAGGGCCAGGAAAAGTATATTTTATAGTTATTTCTAAAGTTATGTGACTCAATATGTTAAAGATAGGCATGTACTAGAGAAAATCTCTTCTTGTTTAGGCAGACATAAACAGTAGGTTGAATAATATCACAATTTGCAACGCTTAATTTTCTCAAGGGCAACAATATTACTTCAGATCTTTTAAGAGGGTTAATGATTATTATCATCCTATTAGCAACAGCTTACTATATTGGAATCTAAATTAAAAATTTCATCAATTTAAAGTCAATCAGAGAAGGATAATTATCATATGATCTCCCTGATATGAGGAAGTTGAGATGCAACATGGGGGGTTTGGGGGAGTAGGAAAAGAATAAATGAAACAAGATGGTATCAGGAGGGAGACAAACTATAAGAGATTCTTAATCTCACAAAACAAACTGAGGCTTGCTGGGGAGAAGGGGGGAGGGAGAGGGTGGTGGGGTTATGGACATCAGGGAAAGTACGTGCTATGGTGAGTGCTGTGAAGTGTGTAAACCTGGTGACTCACAGACCTGTACCCTTGGCGCTAATAATACATGTTAATTTAAAAAAAAAACATCAATTTAAAAATCCTTCCTAGGTTCTTCATCTCCTAGGTCTGGTTTTAGTATTAAATTGTATATATGGTACTGCTATAAAATTATTAGGATTTTACCTCCTTGTTTACTAAATAAAAGACCCTGCATACAACAACTCTTAGTTCTCTAAATTTCAACTAGCCATAAGCTGTAATTGTAACAAAGACCTTCCTTGCAAAAGCAGTAACTCTTAAACTGGGATTCACTAAAAACACAAGCACCTAAGACGTCTCCTACAATATATTCAGCCCAATCTACTATCCCTATTTTTACACTAGTAAATAATGAAAATGAACTGATGGACAGAATAATTCTAAAGCAGTAAAAGATCTAAAGTAGGCTAGTAAGTGAATAAATTTAAGCAAGAAGAGAAAAAAAATTCAGGAAAGTTGTCAATAAGAGTTAAAATAGCCATTAAGATTCAATTTCTGAAGCTACTAATCATTCAAAATTTTGTTATACATGTAAGTTGAATTTATTCTTAAATACTTAAAAAAAAAAGATTTATTTGAGAGAGAATGCACATACTCATGAGAGCAGAGGGAAGGGCAGAGGGAGAAGGGGAGATGGAATCTCAAGAAGATTCCCCTATGAACAGTGAGGCAACTTGGGGCTTGATTTCACGACCCTTGAGATCATAACCTGAGCCAAAACCAAGAGTTGGATGTTCAAGTGAATAAGCCACCCAAGTGCCCCTCTTTTTAAATACTTCAATTTCTCCTTTACAAGAGAGTAAAAGAGTAAAAAGGAGACATATGGAAAGACTATTAGACAGTGTTTTTTTAACATGATGATTACCCTCAATTTTTAAATCACAGAGCAGCTCAAAATGCAATAGATAAGGGAATGCATTTTATCTACGGTACCAACTTGTGGAAGAACTAATAGGTATTTACTGCCATTTATATGCTTATCTTTCATCTTCAACCCAAACTGAAGGATCAAGGAAAAACACTACCGCTGTACTGTAACAGATCACTTTTGGCATTGAAAAAGGAAAAAGTATTTTAGGAAAAAGTACTATATTAAGAGGCAGAAGTCTGAGTTCTAGCCTACCGCCTAAATATTTGGTGATCTCAGAAAAATCATTTTTTATATACAATCTTTAATTCCTCAAAGTAAAATCTCAATGGGCTTCATTCTGCTTCAGAATCTATGAATCCTGGCATTGGCTCAGGCAATTCATGCAATGTCTCAAAGTCTCAGTTTTCTCATCTGAACAACAGAAAGAATACCTGTCCTTCTTACTCACAGGTGCATATGAACTAGTATTTGTAGTAAATAAGAGTTTAAATGATTCTCTGTAACCTTTAAATATATGTGAAGAGGAGCTATTACCTAATAAGCTGAATGTGGCTAAGGATTATTTTTACTATTCTCCAACAGTGTGTACTTCAATTTTGCTACTGTAACTAAGGTGAGAAGGGGAGATGCTGGGAAACATGTAAAAAGAAACAGTGTAGCAGAGGTAAGTGATAAGTATTAGAAGAATTATTGGAAAACAGGTGATTAACTCTAAGAAAAGTGTTCAGAGATCTGGTGAAAAGTTCATGTATTTGGATGGTATAAAATGTAAATTAGGGACACCTGGGTGGCTCAGTTGGTTAAGCAGCTGCCTTCGGCTCAGGTCATGATCCCAGTGTCCTGGGATCGAGTCCCACATCGGGCTCCTTGCTCGGCAGGGAGCCTGCTTCTCCCTCTGCCTCTGCCTGCCACTCTGTCTGCCTGTGCTTGCTCGCTCTCTCTCTAACAAATAAATAAATTTAAAAAAAATTTAAAAAAAAAAAATGTAAATTAGGCTTATAATCTGAAACAAGTTAATGTAGGCAAAGAATCTAGGATTTGAGGGATGAAGATAAAGGAAAGAGAAAAACTGGAAGTAAACAATGGAGACTAAAGAAATTCAGACTAAGGTAATTTAGAGTCAAGATAAAGTTTTCTTTTTCTCTCACCTCTTCTCCTCCAACATTTGTTTATCCCTTGGCTCCTTTGCCTAAATTTATACTCCCTTTAGGGGCTGTTAGACTTGGTACAATAAACAGATGTCTATAAAAACTCTAAGTTTACTAGAATAGGAGGTAATTAAAACCCAGTTTTTTAAAAATCCTATTTTAGTCCACAGGAAGAATTTCTTTCCCCCTGAAAAATTTCATTAATGGTAGCATTATAGACGCCAAGATATACTTAGCTATTCTTGGGGGGGAGGAGGAGCTAGGATACGAGTACACATCATAAATAATGAAACTAAATACTATGATTTTAAGTTATTTTAGGTTGACACAAAAAAAGACAAGTATTTTATGTATACCTGATTTAACAGTGATAAATAGGTATTTACTGCTAAACTAACGAAAGATGCACAGGCTCTTTCTGTGCTTAAGAAGAATCAGGAAAATTTTAGGCTTCTAAGTATTAAATAAAGATGACTCCCTCAGGGTGCCTGGGTGGCTCAGTGGGTTGAGCCTCTCCTTTCGGTTCGGGTCATCATCTCGGGGTCCTGGTATCGCCCGAGTCGGGCTCTCTGCTCAGTGGGGAGCCTGCTTCCCCCTCTCTGCCTACTTGTAATCTCTCTGTCGAATAAATAAATAAAATCTTAAAAAAAAAAAAAAGATGACGTCCTCAAAGAACTTTCAAAGGCTCTGCAAAGAGATATTCTCAAGACTTTCTGAAGGTTCTGTCCTACTGTGTTAGGAGCCTCAAAGCATGCTTTAGATCTATACACCACAGAAAAAGGAAAAGAACATCTCATCCATTTAGGTTTGCCTCCTCTCTGTCTAGACCCTTTTCATTTCCAAACCCTCAAATGGGAACCACATTTCCTTACTCCAGATAAAGTGGGTTGTGCACATTTATGAGGCATTAATATCTGTTATACTTTCAGTAGTTTGAGCAAAATTTCTCCAGTTCATTAAAAAAAATTTAGGAATTTAAAGTTTAGAGCCCAATTTATTATTTTATAGATGAAGAAACATTGCTACAAAAATACTAACTTATAAGAAGTAACATACAGGGGCACCTGGGTGGCTCAGTGGGTTAAAGCCTCTGTTCTTCAGCTCAGGTCATGATCCCAGGGTCCTGGGATCGAGCCCCACATTGGGCTCTCTGCTCAGCAGTGGAGCCTGCTTCCTCCTCTCTCTCTTTGCCTGCCTCTCTGCCTATTTGTGATATCTCTCTCTGTCAAAGAAAGAAAGAAAAAATTAAAAAAAAAAAAAAAAAAAGAAGTAACATACAAAGTGGTGCCTTCAAAAGAAAGAAAATTAAGATTTTAATGTATAGCTTCTATTTATTAAAGTAATTACTATTTACTTTAGATAGCAACGCCTGAATTAAAATAAATTTTTAAAACTTACGTATCAATTATTATTGGTGCTATGCTAGACACACA